>JAODAL010037195.1:0-40721 GCA_025379985.1 Phyllomedusa bahiana | reverse complement strand
AAAAACTTCTCCTTTTCCTCCCTCGATCCTGTCTAAAAACCCCTTCTGGGCCTCCCTGGTTGAAAGCCATACCCGACCTTGGCCCGGAAAACAGGTAAAGTCATGCGTTGGGGCCCCCCCCGTGTGTTTCCGCGTTGCTTGTCGAACCCGAAACCTGCCCCTCAGGTCCCCTCCCTGAAATCTCCCAAAGCCTCCCCCAGACCTACCTACACCATACTGGGTTTTCCCCGACGTTTTTCGGAAAGCAGGCCGAAATTTCCTCCACACCGGGCCCTTATAAATTGTCCCAAGATCTCAACCTGGCGTACTCTTCCCCGGGGCCGGGTCTATCCCCTCCCCGCCCCGGGAAAAAGCTTGTGAGTATATCTTTGAAAAACCTCCGTAAAGGTTCATTCGAAAGTCCTCGTCCGCAGGAGCCGCCTTTTTTTCGTGGAGAAAAAGGACGGGCTCCCCGGCCCTGCTCGACTTCGGGGCTTAAAAAAAAATTAGGGTTTTAAAAAAAGTACCATTGCCCTTGATTCGAACTTTTCGACGCCAGGTGGCGGGGAAAATCTTTTAAAAGTGGATCTACGCGGGTGTTATAATTTAAATTTGCATTCGAGAGGCGATGAGGGGGGAAAAACGGGTTTAATCACGGGATGGCCCTTCGGTTTTGTTATGCCATTGGGTCTCTGCAACGCTCCTGCTGTGTTTCAAAACTTTGTCAACGAGTATCCGGGGACCCACTCTACGTCTGTGTTATTGTTTACTTGGAAGATTTTCTAATTTTTTCTCCTGTCTTGAGCTCATCGCCACCCGTCCGCCAGGTCCTCAGGGGACTCCGCAACCATCAGCTTTCGCCAAAAAGGGAAGTGTCTTTTGAACGTACCCCCCCTTTTTTTCTTAGGGACATATTTTGATAAAGGGGCCCGGATGGACCTTCAAAACTTCCGCTGTTTTTCAGTGGCCCCAACGGGGGCCTTGGGCATTTAAAGTTTTTTTTTGGGATTCGCCAAATTTTAAGACAAATTTATCCCACCTTCTCTACGCTTGTGGCTCCCCCGGTGGCTCTAACTAAGAAAAAAAAGCCAATCCCAAAAATTGGCCCCCTGAAGTCAAGAAGCCTTCAAACCCTCTCAAATCTGCTTTAAATTCCTCCGGTTCTGTCTCGCCCGGACCCAAACCCGGTGTAACGTACCCGGCCCGTGGGAGTTGTTTAATGGACCCCCAAAAAACCCGGGGGGGTGAAAGCTCCCGCCAGGGAAAGGAAAATCTAAGTAGGTCCCGGTTTTCCCCAAAAAGCCCCCCCGCAAAGCGGGTTTTGGGACTTGCGCGGGGGGAGTCTCCCAGGTCGTTACCCCGGGAAGTGAAATTGTTTTCGGGGGAGCCGGGAAAAGCATGGTGCGGAATCGTCAGGCGGGCTCGTGGGGGGACAGGCAAAAGGTCAGGGGGCGGGGCACGGGTTCGTGGACAGGCGGTAGGTCGGGGCAGGCGGCCCAAAATTTCGGGGGTCGAGGAAGGGGAAGCTAATGGTCCGGAAAACGGAAAAGTCAAAAAAGGCTTGTAACGTTTTCCCTCTAAAGGCTGAAATGGCACTAAAGACCCGGCAAAAACCCCCGGAAGGGGCAGGCTTAAAAAAGGGGCCCAGGGGGCCCGGCAATACCCAAATTTAAACCGGTGCACGGGCCCCTTTAAAATTCGGGGGAAAGGTTCGAAATTGGGCCGCCCCGGCGCCTTTGATGTGGGGGAACCCCCGGCGTGCCGGGCCAAAAAGGGCCCCGACCCAAAGGCAACAGGGAGCGGGGGGTAAGAGAGGACCCGGGGGCCCGGCCCCAGGGTGGCGCGCCCCCCCCCCCGGACATGGGGGGCCGGCCCGGGGGTTTCCCGCTCTTTCCCGGGGGAACGGGTGGGGCCCGGGGGACCGGGCCCGGGGTGGGCGGGGGGCCCCCCCGTTGAAAAGAACCCCCCCTTCGGCCTCCCCCTCCTTCGGGCCCTGGAGGAACACCTGAATTATGTCCCAAATCCAGAATATTGTTTCCCTGGCCCCAGGCCCTCTCCCAGGGCCCCAAAAGGGTTTCCCCCAGTCAATGGGGAAAAAAAACCGCTTCCCTTGCCCCGTTTAAAAATTCTAAAAATCTCCTTTACCAAAAAAGGACATGGGTTTTGGTACCCGGGCCCCTAGGGGGGGGGAGGAAGCAAGTCCCTGAGGAAGCGTTAAAGGGAAAAATGCCCGGGTTTTTTGGCAGGGAGACAGGGAAAGGGGAGTTCGGGCCCTTTCATAGTGGGGGGAAGGCGGGAGTTGTTTTGTTCTGAGTTAATGCGCTTGAGCACCCAAAAGGGACCAAAAAAAACCGGGGGGGCCCAGTTTTATAGCTGGGAAACCTTTGGAAAGTTTTATATATTTAGCTAAAAAACCACACCTTGTACCCTGGGGGAGAAGGTTGGCGGAGGGTCTTCGTTTTTTTGTCGGCTTGACCCCCCTTGGGGGCGGGCGGAGGCCGGAAAGTTAGAAAATTGGGGGGGTCTTTTTTCCGTTTAGCTATCATTTCCAGGAAACAGCTTTTCCACAGCGGGACCCCCGAGGGTGGGGGCCCGGGGGGAAAGGGGGGGAGGGGGGGTGTCGCCCGTGGGAAAAATAAAGAAAGGAGCAGCCCCCAGCAGACTCCGAGTCCAATGGGGTTATACAAAAAACTCGGAAACAGGACAACAAGCTGAAAAACCCATCCGGGCCCGTGCGGAGCAAAGTGGGCAGGAAAGAAAAAATTTGGGGTCTGGTTTACTCTCTCTACCTGCCCATTGGCTGGGGGTGGTAGGTAAAAGAAAAGCCCAAATTTTTCATTTGGTTTGGTTACAGGGGGAGGGCCAGAATTGGGGGACAAATTAAAACCCCCACGGTCCGAACCTTTTGGTTGTAAAGGGAGCCCCTTGCACCCCGAAAATTATGAAAAAAAAAAAATTAAAAAGGGCAAGGCCGGGGGGGCCCGGAGGGTAGGCCCGGCAGAGGAGTGAATTTGGGGCCCCCTTGGGGAAAATCGTGTTTGTAATAACCAGTTCCGGTGTTTGGCCAGGGAAGGGGGGGAGATGTGATTAAAACAGGGCCCCCCACATGGGCCCCAAAGGAAGCTAGGTATAGGTAGGGGGAAAGGGAAAGAAAATTGGGGTTTTTGAGACGAGGGGATTTTTTCCCGGGCACAGGAAGAAGGGCCTCCACGAAAAGCCCCAAAACATCCTGGGTTGGCCCCGGCCCCTTCATTTTAAAATCGGGGAGATGAGGGGGGAAGCAGGACCTTGCCCCCCCCCCGGGTTTAAACCACCATAGGGGGGAAAATTTGCCCCCAGACAATATTTTTTCCCGAAGAGTGGAGGGAAACTTTTTTATCCCGAGATGAGTGCTTTTTGGGGGGGAAAATGGGGCCTTTGGAGGGGATGTCCCCAGTCCACCGAAGCACGGGAAGAGAGGGGTGGGGGCCTTGCATTTCGTTCCGCAGGGCGAAAATGAATGAGAAAATTTAAAACCCGGGAAAGGGGAAGAAGGGAAAACCAACGACCGGGCCCGTGGATTTAAGCGTTGAGCGTTGGAAATACGCAGTTTTTTAATGGTGGTTTATAGATGTGACGGGTTAAAGGGGGCCCCCCCCAAAGGATATCTCCTTTTTTTCCAGTGCCGCTTGGGGGCCAGCAATTCCCGGTCGCCGATGGAGTTAGTTCTTTCTGTGGGGGAAAAAACTTTTAGAAAAAAACCCCGCAGGTGAGGGTTTCCCTTTTGGGCCCTTTTGGGAGGTTATCCCCCGGCCCCCCCCCGGGAGGGGTCGACCTCGAGAAAAAAAATGGTTTTTTCCCGGATTGGCCGGGGAGAGCTCGGGCGCAGAGGCGAAGGCATTTTTTAACTTAGGAAGGCTTCTAGCCGCTGGGGGCCCCGAGTTGGATTTGCGTTTTTTTGGGTTTTTAAAACCCATTTATGGGGTTCCCCGCGAGGAAAAAATTTTTTTTTTGGGGGGAAAAAAATTTTGCTGTAATTTTGGGGGCCCCCAGGAATTTTTTGTAGGGCTCGGGGCCCCATGGGGCCCGGGCCCAACTTTTGGAGGGGCAGACAACTTGGGGGGGGTTCCATTGTAGGCCTTGCCCAGAAAGTTTTTGACGGGGAATGGAAAGGCCCTTGCTGATTAAAACTGGGACTTCTCAATTTGGCATAGAGGGGGTTTGGGCCCCTTTTGACGTCTGAGGGCCCTGGCCCCCACGTAAAACTTGATGGGTTTCCCAAGGTCGGGGGAGGAAAAAAACCCAAAAATGTCTCAAGGTACAAAACCTCGTTTGTGTCCCAGGAAGGCCCCCGGGGAAGATGTCATTGACGAACTTTTGGGAAGGGAGGGCCGGGGCATTGCAAAACCCCCGAAGGGAATAAACCAGGTACTCGAAGGGGCCCTTTCGGGGGTGTTTTAAAAAGGCGGTTTTTCCCATTCGTCCCCCTTCACGTTTTCCGTTTGAGGTTATAAGCCCCTTTGGTTTCCAGTTTAGTAAAGCCTTGGCCCCCTTTGTAAAGGGTTTCCAAACAGTTCTGTAAATCAGGGGAAAGGGGGAAGGGGTTTCTTTACCGTGATTTTTTGGGGCCCCTCGATTTTTCTTATGAAAGGGACGAGGCTTCCGTCCTTCTTAGCCACGAAAAAGGGGAACCCCGGGCCCCCCGGCTGGGAGGAGGGGACTTGCGGAAAAAAACCCCTCTGGGAAAAATTCCCCTTGATTTTTTGGTGGAAATACCCAAAGGGTCTCGGGTTTCCCGACGGGGGTAAACCCTGCCACGGGGAAGGAAAACCTTTCCCGGGCAGAAGATAAAATGGGCAGTCGTTTTGGGCTAGGGGGGTGGCAACGTCTCAGCTTGCTTTTTCGGAGAAGACATCTGCAAAGGGTTTTGGTTTGGTGCGGGAAAAGTCCCGTCAGGGGTTAGAGGGCCCCCAAAAAAAGGGGGGTAAGCACCCGGCGAGGTGCCCCCAAAAAGAGGACTAAAATCCGAACCCCAACTCCAGGACTTGGGCCCGTTGCCATTTCGAGCCCCGGGGAGGGTGGCGTTGCACCCACGGAGCCCCAGGGGGAAAAGGGGACGGGGAAAAAAACCGGGAATAATACGTAGAAACGAAGTCTCTCCTTGTGAAAGTCCCCCTACTTGTGGGGACCAGGGGCTAAATTTTGGGAAACCCGAATTGGATCCTTGGGGAATCTCTAAACTGCCCCGGGGGGAAGATGAGTAGGGCTTTTTCCAGACGGGGTAAAAGGGAGGTTATGCGGGTTTTTCCAGGGCCCAAAAGGTCAGGAAGCAGTAGCCTGAAACTGGGCACCAGGCCCAAGTGCCACAATCAGGGGGCCAGGGTTTCAGGCGAGGGAGGGTTGCTCTCCCCTAGGGACCCCCCTTCCTAGGGTTATTGGTGCGCCCGCCCCCGGGCTGGGGGGCGCAGGGGAAAGGGGGATCAGCGGAAATGGTCTGCACTGCCAAAGTCAGAAAAAGTTTTCCTCTGGGTCTTCGGGTTTTGCCCCCGTTGTAGGACAGGGGGGTCCGATCCACCTCCTTGGCCTCTTTGGGCGGGGGCGGTGGGGGAGGGCAACTGAGGCGGTTTTTTGAAAAAATGGGGGGCCAAAGCGAGGAAGACGACGGGGTCTAGTTGCCCCCGTTCCTGCGAATTTCCCTCCTGGGGGTTCCCGAGAAACGGATGTTTAATCCGAGTGGCCAGGGAGATAAGGTCACTCAAGGAAGACGGGTGATCCCCCGGGGGATTTGGAAACCTTTAAAGGGGGCTGGGAGGCCCTTCTTGGAAAAAGGGGGGCAAATTCAACGCCGGGGTTTTTCAAAATTAACTCGGGGGCCAAGGTGGGGGAAACGTTTCGGCAATAATCGCCTAAAAGTGAGTCCCCTTGGCGCAGATTTAGCCCGGCGGTCTCGGCGACGAAGCCCCCGGGAAAGGTTTCCCCGGGAAAACGCTCCCGAACTCGGTGAGGAAAGAAGCCCGGTTTGCTGGGACCGGATCGTCCCTGTCCCAGAGGGGGGTAGCCCCAACCAGGGCTTTCCCGGAGAGAAGGTTAGTACGAACGCCCCCCTTAGAAACCCTTCGGTAGGAAATTTGGGTTGGGCCCCTTTGCCAATATGCAGGGGAAACATTGGGGGATAAAACCCCCGGCAGGCCTTTTGGGGTCCCCCTAAAATTTTGGGCGGGATAGATAGACGGAGCCCTGGACCAGAGGTTGGAGGGGGGAACGGGGGGGAAAAAAGCGGGGGCCAAGGGAGGGGTTGCTGCTGTGGGGCGGCCGGCCCCTGCTGCATCATGGGGGGGGGATGGCCCGGTTGTGGGGTTGCTGGCGAAACTGTTTTTGACTGCTTTAGCCCCAAAAGGCCGGGGGGAGGAGGTTTGGAGTTTAGAAAGGCCAAAAGGCACCTTGGGGGGGATCCATGGCCCGGGTTTTTGCTGTCCGTAACCCCGGGCGTTGGGAAATGGAAACCACTGGAACCAGCAAAACGGTGGGGGTAAAACCACGCCGGGAAGGAATTAAGTAGGGCCCGGTTTTCAAAGAGCCCCGCCGCCCAAAAAGGGATGGACTTGCTGCGGCGGGGGTCTACCAGGTCGTTAAACCCCGACGGGACTTGCTTGCGGTGGGGAGCCAAGGTATAGCATGGTGGGAGGAAACGTCAGGCAGGGCCCCGTAGGTCGGGGGGGCAGGCAGAAGGTCAGGGGAGGCGGCAAAAGGGTTTTTGGACAGGTGGTAGGTAGGGAGGGGGCAGGAAAAGCGGAAGGGCGAGGAAGGAAGCTAATGGTAAGTAACGGTAAGTCAGAAACCCAAAGGTTGTAACGCTTTTTTTAAAGGGGGAAATTTTGGACTTAAAATCCCCGGGGAAAAAAACCCCAGGAAGGGGCAGGCTTTAAAAAAGGGCAGTGACCCGGCAATAGCAAATTACCGGTGCATGGCCCTTTAAATTTTCGGAGTGCCGGCGCTTTGCGCGCGGCCCCTTTGATGTCGGGGACCCCCGCGGCCGGGGACGCCCGGGACCGCAAACAGGAGCGCCGGGGGGCGGGTAAGGAGGAGCCCGGGCCGGGGCCGGGGAAAACGCGCCCCCCGCCGACATGCAGGCGGCCCGGTTTTCCGTCGTGCGGCGACCACGGGTGCCCGCGGACCCCGGACGGGGGTCGGGGCCCCCCCCGTGACAACCCCCCATTCATTCGGGAAAAGGGGACGCTTCCTCTGCGGGGTGCCGGCCGTCCCCTGCAGAGACCCCCCTGGGTAAACTGAAAATTTTGGGGAAATTTTTCTCAAAACTTTCTCTCCTGCCAAGAAAAATTTCCCATTGATGCGCGAATTATTTCCCAAAAGTTGGTTAGAAGAGTGGTGTCACCGCTGGGGGGGGTCGCCCCCATATTAACTCTTCACCGCCCCTTTAAAAACCTCCTATATCTCATGGGCTCAAGCCTGAAACCCCCGGCATGCCAGAGGTTGCCTTTTTTCCCCGTTTTTGCTTCCTTCACTTTTCGGCCGCCGGAAGAACATCAAAGCTGCCCCCCTATTCGTTCTTCGGTCGGGGGGCCCTTTGAGTCCTCCCCCGCACATAGCCCCTAAGAACAGCTGTCACGGTTCCCCTGGGGATCTTCGCATTCCCCCCGGAAAAGACTTATGTCATCCTGCTTGGCGGCCTAGAACCGAAGTGGGGGGCAATTTCCCGAACAGCTGGGCATCCAGGAATCCATTGGTCTCTAACAGCTGGTCTCCCGTTTTTACTGGGGCCCACCTTTTCAAATGTAGGGGACTTTGTTCTGGGCCGACCTCCTGTGCCCCAATAAGGTCCCCGCCAAACCCGGGGGCCTTCTTAGCCTTCCCCTACCGGAAAAACCCCGGACCCATGTGGCCATGTTTTGTTAAGAAACTCCCGTCCCCATCTGGAAACCGGGCATCTGGGGGTGACCCATCGTTTCTCCAAAAAGGCTCACTTTATACCTTGCCTGGGTTTTCCCCCCCTTTTCCCCCCGCTGCCCTACTTTTTTCCCGTCTTTTTTTTCGATTTGGCACGGCCTCCCTTTGCATTTGTCTCTGACATGGGGGTCCAGTTTTTTGCTAAATTTTGGCGGGCTCTGTGTTGGCAGTTGCGGGGTTAGTAATTTCTCATCTGCATACCACCTCAAAAAAAACGGGCGGGGAAAGGGGTTAAACCCGGTGTTGGGTACCTAAATGCGGCATTTTGTGTCTGTCGTCTTAAAACTGATCCGATTTCTCCCCTGGCAGGTTTTCCTATAAACCCCTTTTGATTCGGAATCCCTGGGACCCCTCCCTTTTTTTTTCATCTTTGGGTTAATTCCCGCCCACCCCCCTCCCCAGCACTGTGTCATGTCCCCACGTGTCCCCGCTACGGGGTTCTGCTCGCCCACACTTCGGCTGACAGGTTCGTAGGGCCCCGCCCCTTTGGGGGCGAAGGGTTTGGTTATCCACCAAGACATCCCCTTAAAGTGCCGTTTTCAAATTTGGCCCTAAATCTTGGGCCCTTTTGTGGGACTTCGGGACTGAACACAGTTCTACAAGTTCGCTTGCCCCGATCTACGTATCCCGAACGCCTTTCACGTTCCCTCCCAAGCCCGGGGTGGGTGAACCGCTTCTCCGTAAGGGTGTTGCCTTCTCCTGTCGCAAATAAGATAACATCTTTGAGGGAAGGAGGTTTAGCGGAGAAAACCCGGGGAGGGGGAAAAATGGTTTTCCCTTTTTTTTGGAAGGGGTTCGGGTCCGGGGAGCGTTCGTGGGAACCGGAGGCCCCTGTCTCCTGATTCCCCTCTAAATTCCAAAGGAAAAAGGGGGAATCTAAGGGGGGGGAGGGTACTGCCATGGAGCTCGGCGCCACGCCCCCCCGCGGCCTTCCCCCTGCGCTCACAGGGTCCGGCGCGGGTGCCGCTGCTGCCCGCAGCCATTGTCCTTCTTCCCTTGGTCAGGAAACCCCGTACTCACCAGTCCCCGCTCCTGTGCTTCCTCCGTCTGGCTCTGACAGCCGCCGCGCACGTACCCGCTGCTTAGGGCGCACGCGCGACGGCTGGTCTGGATTTAAAGGGATAGTGCGCCGGAAATTGGCCTTCGCCGGCCGCTGACCCTATTTATTGTGCACGCCTCCTACACTCACTGCCAGTTCGTTTGGAGTGCCTAGTCTGTATTCAGAGTTCGTCTTGTCTTCCCGTGTACCAGTCCGCCTGCTTACGTTTCCTGACCTTGCCTACTTGCCGCCTGCCCTGACCTTCTGCCTGTCTCTGACCACGAACCTCTGCCACCCGTCCTGACCTCCTGCCTGTCCCCGACTACGTCTCCGGATCTCGATTCTGGCTTAACTATCATCGCTTGCGGTGGTCCAGCGAATCCACCCCTGCATTACAATCCTTAGGTGCAATTTCCAGGTACCTGAAGGTGCCTCGTTCATCTGTACAAATAATTATACACAAGTAGAAACAAGATGGGAATGTCCAACCATCATACCACTCAGGAAGGAGATGGGTGTTGTGTCCCACATGTGTTTTGGTCTGACCAAAGAAGAAAAGCAAAAGACCTTGTGAAGATGCTGGTGGAAGCTGGTAAGATTGAGTCATTATTCACAGTGAAAGGAGTACTGTAGCAACATGGGCTAAAAGGCCAATTTGCTAGGAAGAAACATGTAAAATCCAGATTAATGTTTACAAATGCACACAGGAGCAAAGACCTACATTTTTGGAGACATGTCCTGTGGTCTGACAAAACTAAAATTTAACTGTTTGGCCATAATGAACATCGTTACGTTTGGAGAAAAAAGGAAGAAACTTGGAAGCCTAAAAACAACATCCCAACTGTGAAACATGGGGGGGTGGCAGCAGCATGTTATGGGGTTGTTTTGCTGCAGGAGGGTCCGGTGAACTTCATAAAATAGATGGCATCATGAGGAAAGAAGATTATGTGGCAATACTGAAGCAACATCTCAAGACATCAGCCAGAAAGTTAAAGATTGGGCGGAAATGGGTTTTCCAGATGGACAATGACCCGAAGCTTACTGCCAAACTGGTTACAAAGTGGCTTAAGGATAACCAAATCAATGTTTTGGAGACACCATCAAAAAGTCCTGATCTCAATCATATTGTAAATTTATGGGCAAAGCTGAAAAGGCAGGTGTGAGCAAGGCGACCTACAAACATGGCTCAGTTACAGAAGTTCTATCAGGAGGAATTGGCCACAATTCCTACCAACTATTGTGAGAAGCTTGTGGAAGGATATCCAAAACGTTTGACCCAAGTCATACAGTTTAACCCCTTCCTGAGGAACGGTCATAAGAATATGGCTCTAAATTTGGTTCCTCCTTACCTTCTCAAAGCCAGAACTTTTCTATTTTTCTACCTGGGCTTTTACTTTGCAGGATGAGATGTACTTTTTGATGGTGTTATTCATATTACCATAGAATATGCTGGGGAATGGCAAAAAAAATTCTAAGTGGTGCACAATGTGAAAAAAAACATACTTGCGCCATGTTTGCGCGAGTGTTTTTTATGGCGTTCATTTTTTGGTAAAAATGATGTGTTAGCTGTATTCTACAGGTTGATATGCATCCGGCAATACCAATCACGTACGGCTTCCATTATGTTTTGGTACCGTAAAAAAAATTTCAAACATTTTCTATTTTTTGAAATTTGTGCCACAGCACCAATAACTTTTTTGTACTAACACCTACTGATGTGAGTAGGGGGTGCATTTTTTGCAGGCTGATGTGTACTTTTTTATTGTTAGCAGTTTGGAATGCATGCGACTTTTTTGATCACTTTTATTCCAATTTTTATGAGATGTGAAATGACCAAAAAAACCGCAATTTTGCCGTTTGGAATTTTTTTCTTCTATGGTGTTTAGTGTACAGGATAAATTATGTCATATTTTAATAGATTGCACTTTTTTGGACGCGGCGATACCAAATATGTGTAACTTTTTTATTATTTTATTTTTTTATTTGTAAAATGGCGAAAGGGGGGTAATTTGAATACTTTTCTATTTTTTTTACACTTTAAAATGTTTTTTTTTTACTTTAACTTTGAGTTCCCCCTAGGGCGCTTCACCACTAGGGGTCGCGTTCGTTTATACAGCCTAATGCATTTCATAGACAATGCCTTAGGGTGTACCAAAATGGCGGTTTCCCCACTTCCTGCCTGTGGCCGGAAGTGGGGAAATTCAAAACATGGCAGCGATGGAAGCCTTCACAAGGCTTCCCGCTGCCATGTTAGCCTAGCGTGACTCAGCGATTTCACTGCTGATGTCCTGATCGGAGTGAAGAACGGTGGCACAGTTTTTCATTCATTTAGACGCCACGGCTGTCTTTGCCGCAGTGTCTAAGGGTTTAAGCGGTGGCACCCCCTGCACTGTAACCGCTGAGTGTTAGCTGCAATTAGCCGCTAACACCCCATGGCTGCGTAGAGGGATTGCGCCGTGATCCCAATCCAAAGCCGCTTACCTTCACTATGATGTACTCATACGTCATTGGTCGGTAAGGGTTAAGGGCAATGCTACCATGATAAGGGAAAAGGAAATAGATCTAAAATCTATGCATTTGAATGAGAAAATGGTTTGTTAATAGATGAAAATATAATGATTTTATTAGCGAACCACTATAGACAGTGCTAAAACATTGCTGCTAGCAAATTTAAAGAAGGATGCTACACATTTCACAAGCACATATTGCTGACTTTATTTCTAGTTTTGGGCAGTGGTAACTCCGCAATGTTCGTTCCCACAAAAATAAATAAGATCTTGAATTTTAAGAACCTAATGACAAAATCATTATAAATAAATAAAATAATAAGAATGTATCCGGTATATAAAGATCAAAATAAACATGTTTCCAAAGTAGAAATTACAATTAAAGTGAAAGTCCGTAATACAGGAAGTGACATCATTTGTTATTTATAAACAACTGCTCGCAATCTTATTTGTTTAATTAGCAAGTGATGTATCTATATAGGTATATTGAATATCCATAATCCACTTAACTGTGTAATTGCTTACTTGATGTCGGCATAGAGTAAGGACTGGTCTATGCATCTGTCTAAAAATGCGAACTTATTTGGCTGATGGAAAATCTACTGAGCATCCTCTCCTTGGCACACCCGAGGTCGCAGCAAGACCTAAAGAGCATGTGCACATGTCTGTCGAATCTAAAATAAAGACGATCAACTATCCATTTGCTCTGTAACTTAAACAAAGTTGATGAAGTATTAAGTTGCCATATACTAATATGCAACCTTTAGAAACCAATAAAGACATATAAAAACAGGTCAATGTATGCATACATTGATGGTGTGTTCATATTCTACTAAGAAAATTCATATTTTACTGTAAATATGTATAATATTAGTTATCTGAAAAAAACTGTGAATATTAAATCAAAAATATATATAGAAATGTAATGTAAAATCTTAGTAATAGATGACAATTAATTATGAAATATGTAAATATAAAACTTTAGATGGTAGCTCTAATTTTAGTTGAGAAAATTATTTTAAAATGTGGCCTCAGGCGCCCCCGATTATCATGGCAGCAACCTGGGCTAAAAGAACAGCACATTTCTAAATCCTACAAATATTTTATAAAAAACAACAGGTGATAGCATCATGCACATGCTGTTATTAAAAAGTGGTGTATATAATGCTTAACAAATATTTGGGGGTAGAGCTGGATTTGATATATTTGATAATGATAATGTATTCCATAATCTCCAAGGCTTCATTTAAACCATAGAGGGATAAAGTATGAAGTTGGAAAATCCAATACATTTCACGATTTCAGAGTTTTTGAAATCTGTTAATAGCAATTTCGCGAACTTGTTCTATGGGACAAATATTATAACAAGAGATATCGCCATTATGCTCTTCTTTTATGTGGCGTGACAAGCTGTGTTTTAAAAAAAACTCTTCTTGGTGTTATATCGCTGAACGTTAAGCCTTGTTGAAAACTTGGTGATTGTTCGGACCAATATATTGCTTATCGCATGAACACTGTATCAAATAAATGACAAAAGAAGAGGAACAGGTGAGATGTGATTGGATCTGGAAAGTCTCCTTGGTAACATGATGAAAAAGAGTTGCTAATAACAATTTCTTTGTAACACTTACAAGTGGCATACCCACATTTGAAAGGCCCTTTTCAGAGGTTTCAATAACCTTTTTTGGTTAATGTTGGTGAATTCGACATGGAGCTAGTAGACCCTTGAGAGGGTAGTGAAGGGCCCAGCATTGGGTCCAATTTTAGGACACTCCAATGTTTCTTCAAAATATTTTTAAATTCATTGTGTATTGAATGTAATAATAAAATTATTTTGATAGTGTAATGAATTTTGAAAGTTCAGTTTGCAGCGAATGCGGTGAAATTGATTAACGGGTATGTTCCTCCTAAACTTAGAAAAATGATTGCTTTCAAAATGAAGGTACCCATTAGAGTCGACAGTTTTGAAATGTGTTTTTGATTATATGATATTCTCAGAATCAATAGTATCTCTTTCTATGGTCATGTAGAATTTTATACCATAAGAATTGGAGTTTAGATATAAAAGAAACTGAATTGCTTCCATTTCTGAACCTCTCCATATAAATTGGAGATCATCAATATATTGTTTATAAAAATGAATATTGCTAGAAAAAGAATGATCGGAGTGTATTAAATATTTCTCGAGGCGGTCCATAATATATTTTTATATATAAGGTTATATGACAGAGTAGAGAAGCTGAGCGCTATGATAAATAAGGCTATATGATAGAGGGGAGAAGCTGAGCTCTGTGACATATAGGTTTATATGATAGAGAAAAGAAGCTGATCTCTGTGATATATAGAATTATATGATAGAGTAGAGAAGCTGAGCTCTGTGATATATAGGGTTATATGATAGAGGGAGAGGAGCTGAGCTCTGTAATATATATGGTTATATGACAGAGGGAGAGAAGCTGAGCTCTGTAATATATAGGGTTATATGATAGAGAAAAAAAGTTGATCTCTGTGATATATAGGATTATATGATAGAGGAGAGAAGCTGAGCTCTGTTATATATAGGGTTATTTGTCAGTGGGAGATAAGCTGAGCTCTGTAATATATAGGGTTATATGATAGAGAAAAGAAGCTGAGCTCATTGATATATAGGATTATATGATAGAGGAGAGAAGCTGAGCTCTGTGATATATAGGGTTACATGATAGAGGAGAGAAGCTGAGCTCTGTGATATATAGGGTTATATAATAGAGGAGAGAAGCTGAGCTTTGTGACATATAGGGTTATATGATAGAGGGAGAGAAACTGAGACGGTAGTATATAAGGTTATATGATAGAGGGAGAGAAGCTGAGCTCTGTGATATATAGGATTATTTGATAGAGGAAAGATGCTGAGCTCTGTGATATATAAGGTTATATGATAGAGGGAGAGAAGCTGAGCTCTGTGATATATAGGATTATATGATAGAGGGAGAGGAGCTCAGCTCTGTGATACATAGGGTTATATGGTAGAGGAGAGAAGCTGAGCTCTGTGATGTATAGGGTGATATGATAGAGGAGAGAAGCTGATCTCTGTGATATATGGGGTTATATAACAGATGGAGAGAAGCTGAGTACTGTGATATATAGGGTGATATGATATATGAGAGAAGCTGAGCTCTGTGATACATAGGGTTATTTGGTAGAGGAGAGAAGCTGAGCTCTGTGATATATAGTGTGATATGATAGAGGAGAGAAGCTGAGCTCTGTGATATATAGGGTGATATGATAGAGGAGAGAAGCTGATCTCTGTGATATATCAGGTTAGGGTTTGAAGCATGAATTATGAGGAAAAAGCAGAGAAAATACTGGGAGGACTCCATAAAAAAACAGGGAAAGTTCTACTAACCCTGCCCACCTATAATGATTGACAGCTTTAGCTTTATTTCTATTTAATTTTTACATAGAATGTAAAACTATATATATAAGGGGAAGGATAAAAATACAAAAGTCTGTTTTTCAAGATTCATTTATTTTTTCTAACTTGTCTTCACTCATTAGAGCCCAGCTCCCCACTTCCATATTTGCACAATCTTCGTGTACCTGAAGACTCAGTAAGGATGTTCAGGAATGTCCTTACAGAGCTGTTTCCGGACCCCCTGATGTTTATAGCCTATGGGCGGTTAATCATATAGAAGTGCACTATATGATTATCTTGTTACAATGACATCTGTCAAAGTGCAGGATATATATGGCAGCAAGTGAATAGTCAAATCTTGAAGCTGATGTGTCCAAACCACAAGGACCTGAGTTACCTTGACAAGGGCCAGATTGTGATGGTGAAACAACTGGGTGAGTGACTCTCAGAATCAATTTTGTGGGGTTTTTATAGTATGAAGTGGTCTGTATTTTATCTGCAAATCAATATCTGCTCCTGCACCTATTTTAGAATGACATAAGACAGGTCTACACAACATCTGGCCAAAAGATTTCTGGCAATCCGCAAATGGCCTTCAAAGGGGCATGGCTTGTGCAAGATAGAAGTATAATAGGAGGAACCATTTTCTTGTATGGTCCTCACCCACAAGAAGATTTGGAGGAAGCAGTTTGACTATCTGCCTGCCCCTTTAAATAAGAGTGACTGTGGCTCCTGGTTTGCTTCCACTTCTTGACAAGGTGTCATGGCGGAAAGCAATTTTGGAGGTCTTTGGAAAAATGAGAAGCAGAATTTTTGGAGGAGCATTGAGGGGCAATTGGGCCAAAAAATCATTCTGGTAGTTGGGCCTGGGAGGTTTTCCTGAACCATTGTAAGTCCCCAGAATGGTTTTCTGGGGACTGGATGGTAAAGGATCTCTAGGCCAGGTGAAGCTTGGCTCCAATCAGGTATGTTGCAGTATCTTCAAGGACTACTCAAAAGAGTCTTTCTTGAGAATGTTAGTTAGAAGTATTTATGTTTTTTGTAAATATTGTATTATATCTTTTCATGGGACAACACTGAAAAAAAACCTTTTCATTGTATCAAAAATAGCATGTAAACTTGTTAACAGTGTAATTTTGGTTTTCCCCCCCAAAAAAAACTATCACCAGCCCTCAAAGTCTAAACCACGGGAACAAAAGTGGGCACCCCTAATGAAAATGGACAAAATTTGCCCAATTTGCCCCCTTTTCTCCCAGAAGTAAGGGACTTGTTATTGTTACAAAAGGCTCAGGTTTTGAGAGGTGAAGGGGGTTAATTGGTGTTAACTCTCACACTTTTCTCTTAGGGGGTTTTTCTCCCTTTTTTCCGTGGTTTAGAATTGAGGCTGTGGGTTTGTTAATTTTTGGGACACCCAAATTTCACTGTTTACAAATGTACAGCCTACTTTACTTAAAAGAAAGTGTCATATCTTTGTGTTTTTTCCCATGAAGATGTAAAAAATACACTATTTACAAAAAAAAGAGGCTGTATCATTTTTGGATATTGTATATTGGTTAATGAAATGGCCATTGGAGCCTTTACACCAAAGACCTGTATTGTGATTTATTCAGAAGGGGGATTTAGTGGGAAATAGCAGAGTACGTATTCTACTCTCCCCCCGTCGGTGCTAGATTTTGGATTGTTTTTGCCGACATAAGGGTAATTTAAGGGAGCTATTTCTTGTGAGGGGAAATGGTAAATTTTAAAGAACCGTTTAAAGGGAAACAGAGCCCAAAGTGGAAAAAAGGTTTGTCAAAATTGCCTTTGGTTTTTTGGGAAAAAAATTTAAAATTTTAAAGCAACATTTTTTAAAAATTTCATTTAAGTTGTAGTGACAGGATTTTGTAAGGGAAAAAAATCCAGAGCTATAAGACAAATAAAAAAATTAATTTTCCCCAAAATAACTGTTGTGTGCTACCCAGGCACAAAAACAGTTTTTCCCAAACGGCTGCATGGATGTGAAAAAAACCAAATTGAGTTGTATACCAGTTTGAAAAGGGGTATCATCTCAATTTTGGAAATATTCAGACTTAGGTGGTGCCTTCTAGTGTACACCTTTACATAGAATGTTTCCTAAATTACAGAACCCAAATTTAAACCCTTTTTGTGGAGAGTTTATATAAAGTTCTGGTTTTTTTAAAAAAATTGCTTTAAAAAATATTCAAAAAAAAAATCAACCACAGTTTTAAAAAAAAATTGTAAGATCTACTAAAACAAAGAATGCAGTTTCTTTTGAAAATGTTTATAGTCATATCTTATTCACACAAAAAATACTTTTAGGTCACAAAATCAGAAGTTGGAAAGTTAAACAAATTTTTCCCTTTTCATTTGAAAAAACTAACTTACAGTATCTCACTAAAGTGAGTACACCCCTCACATTTTGGTAAATATTGTATTTTATCTTTTCATGGGACAACACTTTAAAAAAACGACATTTGAAAACAATTTAAAGTGGTTTTTATTGGTACAGCTTTTTATTACTAAATTTTTGGTGCCCCTCAAAAAAAAATTTTTAAAACACCCGCCATCAATTTTTCAAAACCACGGCAGTGTCATATCTTCAGTTTTGTCCCAGAAAAGCATAATACAATATTTACAAAAATGTAAGGGGTGTACTTCCTTTTAGGGAAAAGACTGTATTTTTGAAAAAGATGGCCGGGAACACCCCTTAAAAAAATTTTGGGGGACCCCCTTATCTTCTTTATTGGTACACCTCTTCTTCTTTTTACAGCAGTCCGTAAATGTCCGGGAAGTGAGGAGACCAATTGTTGGAGTTTTCGAAGAGGAAAAATTTTTCCATTTTTTTATGATGTAGAATTCTATTTCCCCCGCAGTCCTGGTTCTTTTTTTGCCAGAGTTTTGTTTTTTTAAAAACCACAAAAGTTTTCAATTTATGAAAGATTTGATTGGGAGACAGGGCCCGTGTAGCAGCCCGGACTCCTTTAAAGCAAAGTGTAGTAAATTTCCCGAAATAAGGGGAAAGTCGAAAAAAGGGGGAAGTTTTTAAAAAAATTTTATCTGTGTTTTGGCTTACAGACTTTGAAAAAACCCTTTTTATTTTTTCAAAAGGGGCTATGTATTTTGCTCCTTTTTAAAACAATGGGGTTTTAAAATTTTTTTAAAGCCACAGCAAGTATGGTAACCATAGTAGCAAAGGAGAGGGGTAAAGACAAAAAAAAGGGCCTGTAAGGGTTAAATTTTCCCGGGGTGTTCAAAACCCGTGCCCTTTCAGGATTCTGGAAAGGGGTTTACTTTCTGGGGCAAAAGGAAAAACGTCCTTTTTTCCCGACCTTTTGTCCCAGAAAAAAAATTCCCTTACTTTATGCCCGTGTGAGCCTCCCTGGTCCCCGCCGCCATATTGGCTCGGCCCCCCGGGGTCATTGAGCCTGGGGTCCTGCTTTGGTTTTTAAAGGTTACTATTTTGGCACTCTGCCAAAAGGGTTCTTTAAAATTTTGGCCCGCCTGTTTTATTTCCCGCCCAGGTTTTTCAGCACATTTTACAAAAATAGAAAAAAAAAAACCAAAACACCCCCCTGGACCCCGAACTACCCCAAAAAATAAACCCCCGTCTATCGGGGGGTTTCCGCACCATACACCCCTGAATCCCCCAGTACGGTATTGGCTTCCCTCAAGCCTCTGGGGTAAGAGCCCTTCTCCTTGGCCCCTCTGCTATTCCGCTGCCAATAGCAGACCACACCCCCTGATCAAAAATTTTTTAGTAGCAGGCCTTTAATTGGGTTTTCCCGAGAGGGTCCAAAAGCCGTCCCCGGAATGCGGGGAAAACCCCCCAAAAAAAACCCCTATAAACTGTCCCAAAAAACCACTCCATACATAGTGCCTAAAAGGTTTTTTCTTGCTGCAAACTTTGTCAGTAATATATCATCACTGACGCAATATAGGTGGCTTTTCCCCACCGAGACCAGAATTTCAGTGGCGTATCTGCATCAGATCTCTGGCTGCACACCCTCTAGTGGGAAAAAACAAAGCGACTAACTGAGGGGAAACCCCCTGCCAAAACCTTGGGTTTAGGGAAAAATGACAAAGGGTATGGAGTCGAGCAAAAAAAAAATTTCTTTTTTGAAAAGGTACAATTTAAATGCACAGCATGCAAAAAGTTCAGTCCCAAACCCGTATACTCACAAAATTTCCCAAACCAAGAAAAAAAGAGGAAGCAGCATTTCAATAATATAACCTCAAAAATGTATTGCAAAAAAGATCAGTACATACTCAGTACTCACTCACTACTGAGTATGATTTGATCTTTTTTGCAATAAATGTTATGGACATGCTGCTTCCTCTTTTTTTCTTGGATGGACAGAATAAGGAGTGTAGTCCCCCAACTAACAGGGAAACAAATGAGGAGGGTAAGTTATATCAATTGATGCTAGCAACCCATGGGGCCTTAAACTCAACCCACAAAACCCTTACAGAAGGTTTTAAAAGGAAAATAGTTTTGGGGCAAGCAAGCTTTAAACTCCCGGGGTAGTCAAACTTTTCCCATTTATCTTTAAAAATTGCGCCCAAACCCCAAAAATCTTCTTTAATAAAAATTTCAATGTTTAAAAAAAACTTGGGCCCATCCTAACTGCAGGCCTTTTAAAAGAAAGTGGACTGGAAAAATTTTTTTCTGGAAAAATAGCTTGAAGTAAAGGGAGTGTTGTATTTTGAACACCACTATTGCCTCCTGAGTGTTATTTTGTTGCACGTAACATCACGTACACCTCCATACAACATTGAAAGGCAGTGGGACTTATACCAACATCTTCAGGAGTGTGTCCCAGAGAAGATAACACCATTCTCATACACCTGCAGCACTTTCCCTTATTCACTGTTGTGTTGTTCCCAGAGGAGCATGTGGGGTGGATGAAGCCCATTGTGATACAACTACAATCCCCGTCCTCTCATCTGCGACTCTGGGGCAGGCCATCACAAAATGGCGTCACGAACAGGAGGAACTTGAACTTCTATGTGTGGCCCTCATCAGACGACCTAAATTTCCTGCTGTGAAAGAAGCTACAGAAATCAAAAAAATGTAAAAGTGCCTATCAGTGAAGGCGTTAAGCAGCCATCTTGAATTTTACAACTGAAGTCACTCTTTTACTGATCAAGATCTTTTTTTTTTGTAAAGGGGACTCAATTAATGACAACATATGGATTACAAATGTTTATCTAGGTTTTGCCTAATGAGTTCAGCAAACGTGAACAGAAAATTTGCCCTGTTTGTTGTTATCTGCCCGCCAAGACATCCCGGCAGAAAAGTCGAAGCCCACCAAACCAGAGCAGCAATGTCGACAAAAAGACAGATAAATCACTCCCCTTTTGGTGATCGCTCCCTCAGAAACATGGCAAAAGCTCACTCGTGTCAGCGCAGATGAGGAAGCAACAGCTGAGCTAAGCAAGTGAAGTTTGTGTGAGCAGTATGAGTAAATGCTGCATTAAAGGGAGACCTGATTCTCCCAGACCTGAGCCAGACTCGACCTTCAGGGACAAATGAGAGATCATGGCAAAGTTAACCCTACAGCTGGTGGCAATGAAGAACAAAATGAGGCCACATTATTTGACCCAGCTACAAGAACAAGCCCGAACAAGCTGCTGAGATGGGAACCACAGAAGTTAACTGGCCTATAAGTACAGAAAAACCAGATGGCACCAACCAGGCAGTAGCCACAGAAAACACCATAGAAGCTTAACAGTCTGTTTCGGGAGAGAACAAACCACCTGTAGCCCCAACAGCACAACCACTGAAGCCACCCAAGCGTAACCTGTTGTAATGTCATCCAAACCCACCAAATGACATCATCAAAGTCTGCCTGTCGGTTGAAGACTAGCTGCAGGTAGAACATGAAGCTACCATGGTAATTGAGGGCAAAAACCCCTCTGCCACCTGGATAACCAAATGTCGTACTAATGGGACTGTCACCCAATTTGACATCATGGTCTGGATGCACAGACACTTAAAGGTTATCACCGAGAAGAGAATGAGGGCTCCTTGTCCCGTGGAGTTCTCTGGTGGGTCACAAGCAGGCTTGTTCCGGTACACAGAGAGCAGCAAGTGCTTCATCAGGGGAATGGGGAGAGGTGAGTATTATAGACCTACCTACATACTGAGGGGTCATATATTTAACTATAACTTACTGAGGGGACATATATACCTACCTACCTATTGGGGGGCCCTATATAACTACCAACCTACAGGAGGGACATATATATATCTACCGGAATACTGGAGGGGCCTATGTAACTAACAACCTACTGGGAGCCCTATATAACAACCTACTTGGGACGCCCTATATAATGACAATAATCTAGGGCAGGCATCCTCAAACTGCGGCCCTCCAGCTGTTGGGAAACTACAACTCCCATCATGCATTTTTATAATCTAGAACAGTGGGCATGATGGGAGTTGTAGTTTCCCAACAGCTGGAGGGCCGCAGTTTGAGGATGCCTGATCTAGGGGGACATGTATATCTACTTACATACTGAGGTGCCCTATATAACTGCCAATCTACTGGGAGAACTCTACCTACGTATTGGGGCCTTTATAACTACCAACTTATTGGAGGGACATATATATCCACCTTCATACTGGGGGACCCTATATAAGTACTAACCTTCTGTGGGGGCCCTGTATAATTGCCAACATACTGGGGGCCCTATATAACTACCAATCTACTGGGGGACATATATATCTACTGTACAAAAGCAGGTATAAGCGCCAATCTTAAAAACCTCCAAATTCAGAAGTGACCAGGATGTCAAAAGGAACCTTTCTGCTATGTCCTTTAATGTACGTTCTGAAAATACGAACTGTAAGAAATTGGTGTCCACGCTACCTTACTCAATATATACTGTACACTCATAAAATGAAAAACATTATCTTTCAAAAGTAGCAGTCTGCTTTAAAAACTTCAATGTAACCAAATATATCCGCTTGATATATTTTCCACCAAAAATAAGTTCCATGTAGTGTTCCAATATAAATCTAATGATCCGCAAAGATAAATAAGATAAAGCTAAAAAACTCAAAAAATTTCAACTAACTGTTACTGTTACTGAGCTGGAGGATATGCTGTGTTGTTCAATCCAAGCATCCTGGCCAGAGGCGCACAGGATTAGACAGGCACAGGTTGGCTGATAGTAGTGACATCACTACAGCTACAAGAGCCTATTTGGTACAAAATGCCAATGTGTTTCGGAAAAAAATGTGTGGTTTCTTTCATCAGGGACATATCATCTACCATATCACCTTCCAAATCCATTATTGATAGCAATTGTCTATAAAAAAAAAAACTTTCAACACATCTCAATCTTTATTAAATATTTAAAAAATATTAAGAACATAGGCACCTTTAAAAGTTATTAAATTAATAAGCAAAAATTTCAATATCAGTGTTGAGACCATTTGGATCCTGCGTATTAAAACTGAATATCCATTTGATCTCAGCCCCAGACATTTTATCAATTACACTGTGTTCCAAATTATTATGCAAATAATATTTTCTCTTATTTTCCAAAATTACCTATATGAATTGCAGTCATTGTAATTTTCCAGTCATCAACTATTTGAGTATAATTAAAAGGTTTTTGAACAAACTGCCTATGATAACATTATATTTTATACAAAAAAAACATCAAAATGCACTCAAAATGCATGTTCTAAATTATTATGCACAGCAGAGTTTTCGACCTTTTCATTTTTATAACGAACTAAAAAATGGTCATTGGTGAAATATAAGCATTAGCAGGTTATTACAAACTAAAATCAAACAGTTTTCAAGCCAAAACTTTATTCAAGGTGATGTTATATGTGCACATAGGACCCCTTGTTCAAAATGAGCTTCTGAACTCTCTCGTCCATTGAATTTGTCAGGTTTTGGATGGTTTCTGCTATAATTGTTTTGCATGAGGACAGAATACCCTCCCAGAGCTGTTGCTTAGATGTGAACTGCCTTCCGCCATCATAGACACTCCTTTTGATGATGCTCCAGAGGTTCTCAATGGGGTTGAGGTCAGGGGAGCATTGGGGCCACACCATAAGTTTTTCCCCTTTTATGCCCATAGCAGCCAGAGATGCAGATGTGTTATTTGCAGCATGAGACGGTGCATTGTCAGCCGTGTTTGCATGGGGTGTCCATCAACCAGCCATCCTCCAATCCATCCATCTGGACCATCAAGCGTTGCACGGCACTCATCGGGGAAAAAAACAGTTTTGAAGTCAGTCTTCATGTATTGTTTGGCCCCTGGAGCCGTTTCTGCTTGTGTGCAGTGGATAGAGGAGGTCGACAGGATGGCTTACGCACAGCTGCAAACCTCTGAAGGACCCTGCATTTTGTTGTTCGGGGACGTTGGAGGCACCAGCAGCTTCAAAAACTTGTCTGCTGCTATGACAAGGCATTTTTGCAGCTGTTCTTTTAACATGACATAATTGCCTGTTGGAAAGAGTCCTCAATTTTCCCTTATCAGCACGCACACTTGTATGCTGTGAATCAGCTACATACTTCTTGATTGCGCGATGATCACGATGAAGTGTCTTGGCAATGTTGATTGTAGTCATGCCTTGACCTAAACACTCCACAATTTGTTGCTTCTCAGCAGCCGATACATCCTTTTTCTTTTCCATTTTGGCTGAAAATGTAGGCTGCTTAATAATGTGGGACCGCCTTCTTAAGTAGTCTTGCCTTTAATTGGACACACCTGCCAAACTAATTAGCACAGGTGTCTGCAAATGCTTTCAGTGATATAAAGAGCCCTGACACATATCACCATCAATGAGTTTAACTGACAAACAAAAAAATTCTTACCTTATCACTCCTAAACACTTTTTGCATAATAATTTGGAACACAGTGTATATCGCCACCTGAATTGGAATTTTTCAATTCCAAAGAAGATTGTACCTTCTCATAAACCTTGATGTTTCTGTTTACAATGTCTTGACAATGGGTGCCCTGAAAACCCTTTATGTATACTGCACAAATGTTCCCATATGCGTACATTTAAAACTCTCTAGTTCTTCCGATATATAATTTATGACATGGGCATTTAATTGCATAAATTACACATTTCGTTTGGTAAGTTAGTTGATTTTTTATTTAAAAGGAATCTGACTTTTCTCCATTTTTGACATATATAACTTTATTATTTCTATTCATTTTACACTGTCGGTATACATAACAAAATCCACAAGGATAAAACCCACATCTTTGCTTCTCCTGTTTGTGTTCCATTACATTTTTAATAGTCAGTGCTATCATATTTGCTAAATTTCTAGTCGTTCTGAATACGAATTTTGGATCACTTGGCAGGTACTCCCCTACAGTATAACCTGATCCTGCTTAAGGAAAGGCCAATGTTTACGGACACTGTTTTAAAAACTTAAATATTTAATAAAGATGTGTTTGTCAATAATGGGTTTGGAAGGTGATATAAGGCACTGTTTTCTGAAACGCGCTGTTATTTTGTACCTACTAGGCCATTGTAGCTGTAGTGACATCACTACTGTCAGGCAGCCTCTGCCTGTTTAATCCTGTGCACCTTCGGCTGGGATGCTCATATTGAGTAACACAGCATATCCTCCAGCTCAGTAACTGTTGAAATATTTTGAGTCTTTTAGCTCTATCTTATTTATTTCTGTGGATCATTTGATTCATATTGGAATACTATATGTAACTTATTTTTCTGGAGAATTACTTTGGAATGGTTATAAGGTATCACTTGCTTCTATTGGCTATCATGTATACTTCTCAGGGGTTGAATATATCAAGCAGCTAAATTTTTTTGTATTGACATTTTTAAAGCAGACTGCTACTTTTGAAAGATATTGTTTTTCATTTTATGAGTGTATATATTGAATAAGGTAATAAGGACGCCAATTTCTTATAGTTTTTATATCTACCTACATAGTGGGGGGCCCTATATAACTACCAACTTACTGGGGGATCTACATATCTACCTACATACTGGGGGGTCCTATATAACTACCAACCTACTGGGAGGCACTATATAACTACCAATTTACTGGGCAACCTACATATCTACCTACATACTGGGGGGCCCTATTTAACTACCAGTCTACTGTGGTGCCCTATATAACTTCCTACATACTGCGTGCCCTACACAACTACCAATTTACTGGGGGACCAACATACTTACCAGCCCACTGGGGGACCTAAAAATGTACCCAGGGGACCTATATACCTACCTACATTCTTGGGAACCAATATACAGTTGTGCTCAAAAGTTTACACACCCCAGACTTTTTGCTTTCTTGGCCTTTTTTCAGAGAATATGAATGATAACACAAAAATTTTTTTTCCACTCAGGGTTAGTGGTTGTGAGAAGCCATTTATTGTCAAATTACTGTGTTTTCTCTTTTGAAATCATAATGACAGCCAAAAATATCCAAATGATCCTGATCAAAAGTTTACATACCCTGGTGATTTTGGCCTGATAACATGCACAGAAGTTGACACAAATGTTTCTTTTTTAACATTTTATTGACACAAAATCAATCCATACAGATATATAGTAGTGTCATTAATTTTCTACATACAATATTCATAATAGACACAAATGGTTTTGAATGGCTACTAAAGGTAACATCCAAACCTGACCTGTTTGCTTGTAATCAGTGTGTGTGCATAAAAGCTGAATGAGTTTCTGGGATCCAGACAGACTCTTGCATCTTTCATCCAGCCACTGGATTGTGAGTCACGGGGAAAGCAAAAAAAAATTCAACAGATGTACAGGAAAAGGTTGTTGAACTGTATAAAACAGGAAAGGGATACAAAAAGATATTCAAGGAATTGATAATGTCAATCAGCAGTGTTCAAACTGTAATTAACAAATGAAAAATCAGGGGCTCTGTAAAAAACAAACCACGGTCAAGTAGACCAACAAAAATTTTGGCCACAACTGCCAGGAAAATTGTTCGGAATGCAAAGAAAAACCCACAAATAACATCATCTGAAATACAGGACTCTCTGAAAACTAGCGGTGTGGGCGTGTCAAGATGCACAATAAGGAGGCACTTGAAGAAAAATGGGCTGCATGGTCGAGTCGCCAGAAGAAAGCCATTACTGCGCAAATGCCACAAAGTATCTCACCTACAATACGCCAAACAGCAGAGACAAGCCGCAAAACTTCTGGAACAAGGTCATTTGGAGCGATGAGACCAAAATCGAACTTTTTGGCCACAACTATAATGCCTCGTTCACACGGCTTATTTCGCCGCGGATTTGCCAACGGATTGACGATCGTCAATCCGTCGGCAAATCAGTCAGAAATAAGTAACAGCCTATTTTCTATTGATTTCAATAGAAAATACGGCTCGTCGTTCACACGACGCATATTTCCGTGCCGGATTGCCGCCGCGGATTGACGACGGCAATCCGGACGGAAAAACAATGTGCATGTCAATTATTTATGGACGGATTCACCACAATGAATGGAGATGGTGAATCCGTCGGGAAATCAGTTACAAATACGTGCCACACTTAGTGGCACTTATTTGCAACTGATTTTCAACTGATTTCAGAACGTATTTACGATCGGCAATCCGATGTAAATACGTTCTGAAATAAGCCGTGTGAACGAGGCCTAAACGTTACATTTGGAGAGGTGTCAACAAGGCCTAGGATGAAAGGAATATAATAATAAATAAATGGTCACACACACCTATGGGGTATGGGGCAAGTGGGTGCTGGAAGTGGAAAAGACCTGGAGGGTCTGACATAGTAAAAATATATCCACCGCACACCGTAATATGCTCAAGGAAACACTAATATTCAATAATAAGAGGCATGGATCGTATACAAAGTATTGCACTAATCCTAAAACAGTACTCAATGTATGTTTTACATAAGTCATAATTGGGATACAGAGAACACCAGATGTCAGTAGCAACCAATGGTTCGGCACTTGCCTTTCGCACGAGACATCTGTGGAGGGAAAGATAAAAGGGAACAAAGGGATGGAGGGAGTGAACAAAAAGATATAGACAATGAGAAGCAGTGGATGGGGTGGAGGAAGGGAGGGAGGGGGAAAAAGGAAACCAGGCCCAGGAACTATCGTATAGTTAAAGGAAGTAGTCAAGCGAGTAGAAGGAAGGAGGCACCCCATATCTTACCTAAAGTGTAGAGGCAGATAAATGTGGATATGAATACAAGATTGCAGTATAATAAGAAGAAGTAAACAGCTGCAAAAGAAGGGAAGGACAAATGAGTATAAGTTCTATAGTATAAATGAAACAGTAAGGAGTAATCATAATGAAGATACAGTACCATGGCATAAGATATGAGGAGTTCTTGAGGTATATGCCCTGGGTAGAAATGCTGCCCAGAGGGCTGTGGGGAGAATCAGAAAGAGCAGTGTAACATGTACTCATTTGTCCTTCCCTTCTTTTGCAGCTGTTTACTTCTTATTATACTGCAAAGAAAAATGCAGCACGTTATCAGCAAATACTGGAGGCAAATTCGCACTCATCAGCCTGGAAGCTGCGCATGGGATGTACCTGGACGTTCCAACATGACAACGATCCAAAACATAAGGCCAAGTCGATCTGTCATTGGCTACAGCAGAACAAAGTGAAGGTTCTGGAGTGGCCATCTCAGTCTCCTGACTTCAATATCATTGAGCCACTCTTCAGAGATCTCAAGCGCACAGTTCATACAAGACAGCCCAGTAATTTACAGGAATTGGAGGCTTTGCCAAGAAGAATGGGCAACTTTACCATCTGAGAAAATAAAGAGCCTCATCCAGAACTACCACAAAAGACTTCAGGCTGCCATGGATGTAAGAGGGGGCAATACACGATATTAAGAACTGGGGTATGTAAACTTTTGATCAGGGTCATTTGGATGTTTTTTGTTGTCATTATGATTTAAAAAGAGAAAACACAATAGTTTGACAATAAATGGCTTCACCAAAAACTAACCATGAGTAGAGAAAATGTTATGTGTAATCACTCATAATCTCTGAAAAAAGGCACAGGAATGTGTGTATTGGCAGCGACACAGAGGAGAGGCAGTAAATAGGACCTGCAGGGTGGGTGTGTATTGGCAGGGGGACCCACCAGGGAGAGGCAGTGAAGAGGATGGGCAGGGGGGGTTGTATTGGCAGGGGGACCCACGGAGGAGAGGCAGTGAAGAGGCCGGGAGGAATATGTGTATCGGCAGGGGGACCCACGGAGGAGAGGCTGTGAAGAGGACGGGCAGGGGGGGGGGGTGTATTGGCAGGGGGACCCACGGAGGAGAGGCAGTGAAGAGGATGGGCAGGGGGGGGGTGGATTGGCAGGGGGACCCACGGAGGAGAGGCAGTGAATGATGGGCAGGGGGGATGTGTATTGGCAGGGGGACCCACGGAGGAGAGGCACTGAAGAGGACGGGCAGGAATCTGTGTATTGGCAGCCACAGGGATGTGTGTATTATCAACCATAGGCATTAATGGGGGGTGTCGCCAGCTACATGCACAGAGGAGAGAAAGAGAGAGAGGTCACTGACTGCAAGCAGAGGTGCTGCGTTGGATGGTGCGATTCACTGACTGTGCAGTCAGTGATCTCTCTCTCTTTCTCTCCTCTGTGAATGTAGCTGCCGAGACCCCCCATCGATGCCTGTGGTTGATAATACACACATCCCTGCCCGTCCTCTTCACTGCCTCTCCTCCGTGGGTCCCCCTGCCAATACACACATTCCTGCCCGTCCTCTTCACTGCCTCTTCTCCGTGGGTCCCCCTGCCAATACACCCCCCCCTGCAGGTCCTATTTACTGCCTCTCCTCTGTGTCGCTGCCAATACTCATATCCCTGTGCATTCCCAGGACCTCTTCACTGCCTTTCATTTGCATGTGCGTTCTCGTCTGCGACCTGGGCGGGACAGAATGCTTCCCTGACCAGTAAACAAACTCCGTGGCTAAGCACAAGTAATCCAGCCCGTTCTCTAAAACCATAGCTAACCACTTTGCTAATGGTAACCAAGGGCATACATCCTTAGATTTTTGGTCCCTACATTTTCAACTATGATCTTCGTAGCGAGACAACCCCTTTAACCAGCTTTTCAACAGTGTGATAAAAACAAGCTGGATGGTTGCTCTCCTTGGTGGTCCACAGCACACAACATCGCTGCTTTTCATACAGAATTTGTAATTTAGATTCTTCGGACCACCGAACAGTTTTCCATTTGGCCTCAATCCATTGAAATACGATTTGGCCCAGACAAGGTGGTATCGTTTCTGGGCTGTGTTGATCTATGGATTCTAATTTGCATGATAGAGCTTTAACTTGCATTTCCAGATTGCATAGCATACTGTTTTCACAAGGATTTCTGGAAGTATTCCTAAGCCCATGAAGTTATTCAACTCTTGGACCTGCACCTATCAAAGTAATGGGCCCCTACTGTAAAAGTCTCTGTTCAGAATGAAGACTAGGTCGCGCTTGCCCAACACTCATTCTGATCTATGGGAGTTATAAATATAGCCTAACACACTCTGAATTGAGATATCAGGGGCCTGTTGCCGACATAGGTACAGGTCCCAGACGTGGGTCCTGAGGGTCATCTATCATTGACAGAGAAATGTCATATATTTAGTACAGTCTGCAGTAAGTGATGGTGTACAGCCCACTCCCCCCAGAAACCAGTGACAGGGGAGATGCATACAGAACCTTATTTGAGTATAATGTTCCTATCCTGTCTTATCTTGGTCTCCGGTTGTACAAACCAGCTCTCACTAAATCTCCTAGCCTCTCGTGATAATGATATGACACTAATCATTATATCCCAGTCTATACAGCAAACCTGACAAGCGAACTGCAGAAAACAGGAAATATCAGACTATTTCATCTAGATTTTAGTTGAAAGAAAATGCTTTGCCATATACTGTATCATATAATAGAAAAATACTTCTTTGTTCATTCATATATGTTTTTCCTTTTCCCCTCTATCCTGCACTGATTATTCACTCTGAATTTATTAATAAAACCTATACACCTTAAAAAAGAGGAAGGAAATTTCCAGCCTCACTGAAGGATCACAAAATTGCTGCTACACAAAGAAGTCTATGGAGAGGGGAAGCGTAAGGTGGGGAAACAAAAAAAAAAACAAACAGAAAAATATCCACAGACTTGCTGCTGCTTCTAGTTAGGCCCTTACCACATTGCATCTTGCAGTGTCTGTAAAAAAGATGTTAGGGGGAACGCCCAAGTGTATATTTCTGACAGAATTGCCATTGAGTTGGATCTGTCATGCATATGTTCCCATTTTAAAAAATATATATATTGTATGGCTTTTTTTAATGGATGCCTCTCTATGGAATAGTTTAGTTTGCTGCATTATTCCATTCAGCAAAATTATTTACCTCCTGACTAAAGGTCACAAAAACATTTTGTTTTGTGCTCATTGGCCTAATGGGGATCTATGGAAATGTTTACATGCCTTGAGCTTTCCTGGTGCATAGATTAAAGATGTGCTGCCAACACAATGGGGAAAGTGGTTCTCAGATACACCACAGAGTCAAATTCACAGCTGCTGTGGCTTCTGAGATTGTGTACAGAGAGATAGAGATGCAGGGTTTCCTCTTTCCAGTAGTCGGTGTGTACGGGAGACATCATAACAGCTAGTATCCTCCCATTCTGGAACTGATCTCAAGGAAAACTTATTATTAAAAAAAGCATTTATAGCAGGGTGTCACAGTTCATCCTGCGGTACCTGCCTTGGACCGTCAGCCTGTCCGTGCCTGCCATGTCTCTGCTGGGACTCCCTGTGCTGGGGTCCTGGAAGTCTGTGTTCTGTTGTTACTTGCCTTTTCTGTTGCTCCTGCTTCCTGAGGTCCTGTATGTGCACTGCGTCTCCTAGGGCGTGCGCGTGGCAGCTTCCTGCCCTTTATAGGTCCTCTGTCCTGTGCATCTTCCTCTTGACCTATGACCCCTGGCTATAAGAGGAAGTTCCTGTCTGTGCTCCTGTGTCAGTCCATTGTTGCAGTTTGAGCATTATACTAATATTCCATCTGAGCTCCTGCCAGCATCTTAGTTCTGCTGTTCTGGGTTTAACCCCCCGTGATGCTGGTCCAGTTCCTGCTATCCACCAGAGCTCCTGACCACCCTGTCTGTCTTGTCTGCTGTCTCTGCACCCTTCCTGTATCCTACTGTGTATCCTGCCGTGATCCCTGTCCAGTACCTGCTGTGTATCCTGCCATTGCCCCTGTTGCATACACACACATTTCCTGTTGTTCCTGTCTACCACTACTTCTGTGCCTGGAGATCCTGTCCTGCACCTCGGCTGTCACCACAGGTAGCCACGTCAGTGGTAGCGACCTGGAGTTTCCCGCAGCAAAGTCCGTCCTGCTTTGCGGCGGGCTCCGGCGAAAATCGAGGGCCCCTTAGACTCCGCTCTCCACATACCACCTCGCCTGCGGAGATCACAGTCTATCCACACCCGGATATCAGCGATGGGCGCTTCGACATACGTTGTTGGCGCCGCACCGTTACAAGGGAGAAAACTGGTGAGAAATGTCATCTAATGGCTATAGTGTTATTTCTAATATATACTCACTACAGTTATCATTAAAATTCACCCAGAATAAAAGTATAAGATGGAATATAATATTGATAAAATAATGTTGTAACTAGTGCTCTGCTTTGGATAAAGCTTAAAGTCAAATTTGACCCTAATCTGAAAAATTCAGCTTGGGTCAGCTAGAAACATTTTTTGGCATACATCACCAAAAAACACAATGTTGGGACTATTTTTATTTTTTACTGGTTTGTAAGGGTTAGAGCCATGTACCAAAATCTCTTTCTGATGCCATCAAGCAGCCTAAAGTCTGTCCCGTGTTCATACACTACAGTAGCTCACTACGAGAACTCACTACAGAGAACAGGGAGAGGGACACGCAGTTCTCCCCATTCTTTGCCATAGCGGTTATGAAAACAACCGAGCGAGAGTGCTCAGCTATATTCGGTATTTCCCCTCTCCCTGTTCTTTGCTCATAGCTGGATCATGGCAAAACCCCTCTAACTTATTGCTCCTTAGCATTTCAGCGGTGATTTTCCTACAACGTCACTTCTGGTGCAGTGTCACTTCTAGAACCGGGCTGAAAGCACCCTGAAGTGGTAATTCAATCCTTACAAACCCTTAAAAAACGCTAGCCCTAATTCCAATTTTGAGTTAGGTTTACTGTTAGGATTAGGGTTTGTGAAAAAAACTTTTGATTTGGGATGTCCAGAACCTGAATATTTTCACAAGTTTGGTTGACAAAGTGTCAGAGTGAACAGGAGTAGGTTCAAGCAACAATAGTTGCAACCTTTACCTAATACAAAATACAAAAGCTTAAAGCTTGTTTTGTGGGGGGGAATAAGGGGCTGCAACAGGCCACGGCCCCGTTTGATAATATTTTAGCTGCCATGGTCACGTTTACCGCTGCTTTTAATTGCTTAAATGGCCAGGAGTTATCTGAAATCCTGGCTGCTAGCTGCAGGTCCTGGCTGTCACTAACAAATGTTACCGGCTGTGTATGGATTGGGCTCAGTCAGTGAGCCCACTCCATACTCTTTTAACTATGTTACATAGTTATTACTATGATGGCTTATGTCCATCAAGTTTAACCAAGTGTGAGGAAAAATGTGGATGAAGCGAAGGAATAGGAATTTTTTAATCTCAGTTTCCCATATTGGTGAAGACTTAGAACCTATAAGGCAAGAACCAATCTGCCCTAAATTAATATTTAATTTCCGCTCTGAAAACATCCATCAGACTGGATCTTTAATTTTATACAGCTACATAGGTAGTAATATTTTTTGGTTTAGGGTAGTTATCTAAGCCTTTCTTGAAACCCTCAACTGTTCCTGCGGTGACCAGCTCCTCGGGTGGCTAGTCCACAGATTTATATTATGGTTGAATTATTTTTTCTCTAGCCAAAGGGACTGTCCCATTGTCTTTTTAGGGGTTTTACAAATACATATAGGTTTTCACCATACTTTTTAAAGGGACCATTTATATACTTATCATGTCTCCCCAGAGCCATCTTTTCTCAAGACTAAATAAGTTCAATTCTTTTAAGCTCTCCTCATAACTAAAATTCTCCATTTCTCTTATAAGTTTGGTTGCTCGTCTTTGCACTCTCTTTAGCTCCATTACATCCTTTCTATAAACTGGAGCCCAGAACTGAACAGTATATTCCAAGTGAGGTCGCGCCAATGCTTTATACAGCAGTAATATTACATCCTTGTCCCGCAAATCCATGCTTCTTTTGATACACGCCAATATCCTGCTTGCCTTAGAGGCAGCTGATTGACATTGCATGCTGTTCTGCAGTCTATGATCTACAGGAATATCCAAATCCTTCTCAACAAGCGATTCTCCCCATTTTTCACTCCCTAGGATATATAGTGCCTGCAGATTATTAGTACTCAGATACAGAACTTTACATTTCTCCACATTGAACCTCATCTGCCAAGTGGATGCCCAAATAACCAGTGTATCCAAGTCTGCTTGCAATTTATGAACATCTTCCATAGATTACACTATCCTACATAGCTTGGTGTCATCTGCAAAAATAGAAACAGTACTATGAATAAAAGAGGGTCCAGTACTGAGCCTTGGAGTACACCACTTCTAACCAGGGACCATTCAGAGTACGAGTCATTAACCACCACTCTCTGTATACAATCTGATAGATAGTTTTTAATCCAGTTGCACACTGTTATTTCTAACACAATAGACTTTAATTTACCCAATAGCTGCTCATGAGGGACAGTGCCTAAAAACACTATATCCATAGCCACTCTGCTATCCAGGCTTCTACTCACCTCTTCATAAAAACAGATCAGGTTGGTCTGACTAATTCTGTCCTTAGTAAAACCATGCTGGCAATCACTTATAATATTGTATTCAGCCAAATATTCCTGTATATAGTGCCTTATGAGCCCCTCAAACAGTTTCACCACAAAGGATTTTAAACTTACTGGTCTATAATTACCTGGGCAAAAATTGGATCCTTTTTTGAAGATGGGAACTACATTTGCATTGCACCAGTCACCAGAGAATCTCTAAATATCATGTACAGAGGCACATAAATAACTGAGCCAAGATCTTTAAAATCCTTTGGGTGTAAGCCATCTCGACCGGGAGCCTTGTTCACATTCAGTTTGCTTAACTTGTCTTGGACCATTTCTGCATTCAGCCAATTTATTATATCAGTTGATGTATTAACAGTACTGGTACCGCCTATATTCACACTGACGCCGCCTCTATCCTGTACTGACCCCTTCCTTTTCAGCACTAACCAACCCCAACAGCACTGACTCTGCCCCCATAAGCACTATCCCCGCCGGATCAGCACTGGATCTGCCCCCCGCCGCACTAACCCCGCCCCCATCAGCACTAACCTTGCCCCATCAGCATAGGCTCTGCCCCCATCAGCACTAACCTCGCCCCATCAGCACTGACACTGACTCGGCCCCCATCAATACTGACACTGCCCCCATTAGCTCTAGCATCACTCCCATCAGCACTGGCACCGCCTACATCTTCATTGGGCCCACCCCCTTCAGCACTGACCTGGACCCCAAAAGCTACTTTCTCCTTGTTTGTATATACAGAGCTGACCCCCAGTGACCAGCGTCCCATTACTGCTATTTAAGGGTATGTTCACACGGCGTCACGTACCTGGAGCACACCACAAGACACCATGTGTTTAGAAGAACGCGCTAATCAGCGCGTTCTTCTAATGCGCATGGGGGGCCTACCCCCAGGTGGACCCATTCACTTTCATTATCCCTGCTGCATATATGTCGGAAAGAAGTGACATGTCACTTCTTTCTGTCGGCGTTCAATATGCAGCGGGTTAAGACGGCAGGTAATCATAGCTCTCTACTAATTACAGGACTTATTTCGGGAGACAATGCCCCGAAATACGTCCTGAAAGACGCCATGTGAACATACCCTAAGGGTCCTACATGCTCTGGTTTTTGGCATTTTATATGTTTAAAGAACTTGTTGGGGTTTGTTTTACTGTCCTTGGCCACCTGCCTTTATCACCTTTTCACAGATTTTATTAAGCTCTTTGTAACATTCAAAGGCTAATGCTGACTCCTCTGACTTTTCTAAATGCCCTTTTTATTATTTATTGCCCTTTTTAACAGAAGGTAGAAGCCATGTTGGATTTAATTTTCATTGTCTATACGTGTTACCTTTAGGAATTCATTTTGCAATATAATTCTACAAGGTATATTTAAAGCTCTCCCAATTGGCTTCTACATCACTATTTGATGATAGCTGCTCCCAGTCTATGTCCTATAGCGCAGCCCTTAATAAGGGGAAACTGGCCTTTTTAAAATGAAATGTTTTTTCCCTTCCAGACTGTGATTGTTTTTTTCAGTTTAGGTTAAAAGTAATGATATTGTGGTTGCTGTTACCAAGGTTCTCAGAAACAAGTGACCGCTCCAACAAGTTCTGCTTTGTTAGAAATGACCAGATCCAACAGAGCATCACTTCAAGTGGGATCTTCCATGAATTGGCCCATAAGATTATCCTTTAAAAAGGTTGAGGAACTTTCTCCCCTTTGGAGATGAAGCAGAACTGTGACCCAAGTCAATGTCCGGGTAATTGAAGTCACCCATTATCAGTACCCGCCTGTGCTGTCCACTCCATTTGTTTATGCAGCTCATCCTCTATCTCCTCAGTGATGTTGGCGGGGTCTATAGGTTACGGCAAAAAAAAATGTTTTCAGTGTTAACACTCTCCCTTGTATTTCCACCCACAAGGTTTCCACATCTTCACCATCTTCATACGCTATTGTCTCTTTTACACTTGCCTTCATACAGACACACACCTCCTCTCTTCCTGTTTGCCCTGTCCTTCCTAAATAGTGTAAAACCATGAAGGTTAACATCCCGATCATGCGAGGAGTCCAGCCATGTCTCAGCAACACCAACCATGTCAAACTGCTCCTCTAGAACATCAAGTTCCCCCATTTTGCTTGCTAGACTTCTGGCATTTGTGAACAGACCCTTTAAATTTCCTTCCTGTTTTACAGGTTCAGTAGATGGCATGGGATTATACATCACCTGTTCAGTAGATGGTATGGGATTATATGTTGCACATTCAGCAGATGGCATGAGATTACATGAGATATTTTGGGTACCTATATCTTCAATGCTGGTTTGTAACACATGGCTCTCCTTATCCACTGTGCTAGTCCACCCATCCATAGTCCACTTCTCCACCCGCCGATATAGCCTGCCACCTCTCTAACCTATCTACCCCTGCATTTTTTAGATTATCCTCCCTCCTCATTCCTAGTTTAAATACTCCTGCACTCCTAGAATTCTCTCCCCCAGCACAGCAGACCCCCTTCCCATTCAGGTGCTATTTATCTGTAGAAAACAGATTGTACCCCCAATGAAAGTCAGCCCAGTGCAAACCCTTCTGTCCAACACTAAGACTTCAGCCATGCATCTAACTCCCTGAGCTCCCACTGTTTTTCCTGCATTGTGCATGGCACAGTTAGTATTCTAATGGCTTGACCACAATGTGAGAAAACTCTCCAGCACTCCAGAATTTTTCAAAATTAAAACGCACTTTATTTCTTCATGTCATATAAAACATATTTAAAATCCAAAGACCAAAAACACATGTCTACACATTTCGAACCTCTACAAAGGGCTTTTAATCATGACTCATTGTCTCCCTGGTGCTAGGCTTCAGCATGTGGTACAACGGGTGGGTAATTTACTCGGAGGGGTTGGCGATGACCCAGCTGTTGTGGTTCATGTTGGAACCAATGACAGAATACATGATAGGTGGAAGATACTAAAGAATAATTTTATAGAACTAAGAGCCCTTTTTAGAGCTTGAAACACATAGACATGTGTTTGTTGGTCTTTGGATTTCAAATATGTTTTATATGACATGAGGAAATAAAGTGCACTTTAATTTTGAAAAATGCTGGAGAGTTTTCCCATATTGTGGTCAAGCCATTATCTACTCACCTATAGCCGGGTGTTTTCTTCCGTGCACCACTGATGTACATGGGTGTGGATCCAGATGAACAGAGGACTTTGACTGAGCAAAGTGGGTGAGCTGATCTTCTGTTTACTATACACAGTTAGTATTCTGAAGAACACAATCTTGGAGGTCCCTCCCTTCAGCCTGGAGCCTAGTTCTTTAAAATTATTCTTTAGTATTTTCCACCTACCATGTATTCTGTCATTGGTTCCAACATGAACCATGACAGCTGGGTCATCGCCAACCCCTCCGAGTAATTTACCCACCCGGTGCACCACACCCCTAACCTTAGCACCAGGGAGACAGCAAACCATTCAGTTGAGGTGGTCCTATTATTCTAGCCATCTTCCTGATTATAGAATCCCCTATAACCACTAACTGTCTTTTCCTACCTGCATTCCCATCCCCCCAACTACTCGTTGAGCTTCTTTTCTAGCTGCAGGAAAGAGCAGTATCCACTAGGGTTTCCATTTCTGAGACTGATGCCCTAACATCATCACTAGGGAGCTCAGGAGCAGAAGTGGCCTTCCTTTTTCTGGCACCCTTAGAACTCCCCCTTACTTCATTAACCCAGCTACATGGCTCATCTTGCTGATCTATTATTTCATCCTCAACATTTAGCCCACTAACTATGAGGTGGGCTATGGGTGTTGAGCAGCGGAGAGCATGGGAGTCGTAGTGGCTAGCACTGAGCCCTCTCTCACACTTGTCACTGTAACGGTCTGCGGTAGTGGATCCGCTGGACCACCGCAAGCGATGGTGGAAGCCCACACCAGGGAGCAGAATCTAAGTAGGTCCCGGTTTTCACCAGAGCCCGCCGCAAAGCGGGATGGACTTGCTGCGGTGGGAGTCTACCAGGTCGCTTCCACTGGCAGGACTTGCTTGCGGTGGCAGCCAAGGGTAGGCATGGTACAGATTTGACAGGCAGGCTCGTAGTCGGGGACAGGCAATAAGGTCAGGGCAGGCGGCAGAGGTTCGTGGCCGAGGGACGTAGGCAAGAAGGTATGGTACACGGTAATCAGGACAAGACTTCTCGGTACGCTTTCTCAATAGGAAATAGGCACTAAAGATTCGGCGAGGTTACTAGGAAAAGGCAGGCTTAAATAGGGGCAGCGTCCGGCAATAGCCATTTACCGGTGCGCTGGCCGTTTAACTTTAACACTGCCGGCGCGCGCGCTCTAGAGAGCGGGACCACGCTCGCCGGGGGACAGAGACCGCAGCAGCAGGAGTGTGGCCGGGTAAGTGTGCCTCGGGACCGGCAGGGGCACGGATGGATGTCCTCTGGGTGTTCTGGTTTCCACCCATACTATATAAAATAAAACACAGTAATATGTTAATTCAGAATTTAGATGGTAAGCCTCAATTGGGACAGTGAGTGATAACAGTCTTAGTACAGCACTGTGGAATATGTTAGTGCTACATAAATTAATAAAATTAAAAATAAGTATACACAGTGATAGGAGAAAAGCTGTAAAATCAGCTGTTGGGGGAGCCGATATCTCATAAATAAATAAGACTCATAATGCACGTAATAAACTAAGTTCACCAAAATATCTCCTATATTCACAGATAACACACATACCACTGACTGTCTCTATTCTCCAATAGGACAACATAAATGTAGTCACCGATTCTTTTTAAGAAAACTACTGAGACAATGAAAAAACATTGTTGGGATGTCTAGAAAAGCTTGTGTGTTAATAGAACATGTGTTTGTTGGATTAAGCAATATACTGTACCTACTGTATTTCAGGATTTTATCTAATTTTCATTTTTACATGCTCTTTTTTTTGTGTTTTTTTAAGATACAAGTTGTAAACTTAACACAAGTTTAAAGTTTAACAATATCAACTTAAGAAAACAAATAATATAATAAACTATCATAGGGGCTAATGTCTCTAGAGAACATACTTCTGTTCAGCAAATATAAAAAGGCCCTGAATAACCATACATTTTAATATTGTAAAGTTAATTAGCTATAGTAGGCACATAGCAAAAACACACTGTACATTGTTCAAAATACATTGCTCCTCATTGGCGAGGCTGAACAGTTTTGTACTGTGAGGTACAAGGCTGCAGGAGAGTGGGTGGTTGAGGATCCACAGAGTGAACACAGCGATCAAGGTGATCCCACAGATGCTTATTTGAGTTTATTTCTGGGGTAGTACTTGGAAGTCTTGGTTATGCTCTTCAAACAATATTGGCCATTTCTAGCCATGTGACATGTTTTGCTAGAAGATCCCATCCACCCCAGGGAAGACACTCAACATGTAGGAGGATACGTGATCTACAAGGATGGATTCATACCCAAATCAGTTGAGAGTGCCTTCCACATGGATGAGTGGCCCAGATAATGCACTGAAAACATCTTGCAAGATCTTGCAAAAACAAGTCACTTTGCAATATATGTCCATTAACAGTGTCCTACCTATTCCTAGGTATCCTATCTTGTATGCGCTGCATCAGCTCCTCAAGTTGCTGTAGCTACAGACCTATTTGATCTATCCTGATAGGCTGCCAGCACTGGTTGCTATAGCTACAGACCTGTCTTCTACTGCAGCCTAGTAGAATTCAGTAAACACGCCCCTGAATTCAAAATGAAGCCAAGAAAACAGGATTGGAGGAAGCTGAATCAAGGTAGTGAGACAACCCCTTTAATTAACTAGTCGTACCTATTATGAATATACTTCTGAGAGAGACTCAACTTACACTTTCTCTCAGCTTGTGAAGCCATGCAGCCCCACTGCATCCTTTCACCTACAAGGTCTTTTGAATACTGAAGCGTGTAGGCAGAGACGTAACTTCAAGCTCTTGGGCTCTAGTGCAAAAAGTGAAATAGGGCCCCCCAGTTACCATGCGTCATTTACAATATTGGTGTCTTCTTATGTGGCAGAAGGGCTTTTGGGCCCACTCAGGCTGCAGGGCTTGGTAGCAACTGCACCCCCTATAGCTACGCTCCTGCATGTAGGTTTTATCCTTTTAATCAACACATTTTTTATTTTTTTTTGAAAGGCATATGATGTGCTCACCTGCTTCAGATTTTGGATGCTAAACCGTAGACAATAAAATGGCTCATATACAGATTTTGCTCATGTTTTATGATTTCTGTGATATCACCAAAGACTTAGATATATTTTCTTTTTTGTACACTTTTCTGTGTTCATAGGCTTATATTCAGTGGCGCTTTAAAGTTTGTGAACCCTTCCAAGTTTTTTATATTTCTGCATAAATTTGACCTAAAACTACAACAGATTTTCACAGATATCCTAACAGTAGATAAAGAAAACCAAACAAACGATTCACAAATATTAGACTTGATAATTTATTGCGGAAAATGATGCAATATCACATATCTGTATGGGGCAAAAATATGTGAACCCATTGTGCAGCAACAGTTGTATCTAAAAGTTTCCTGTAATTGTTGATTAGTCCTACACATCCGTTTGGAAGAACCTTAGCCTATTCGTTCATACAAAACAGGTTCAATTCTGTTGGTGGTTTCCTCCCATGAACTTCAGGACTTTTTACAACATTTCTATTGGATTAAGGTCAGTACTTAGACTTGGCCATTCTAAAACTTTAACCATATTTTGGTGGAATGACTTTTGTGCTTAGACCTCCTCCTGATGGTGAACTCATGAACATAAACATTAACTAATGTGAGAAAGGTCTTTAGTTGCTTGGAGATTGCTTTGGGGTCCTAGGTGACCTTGTGGGCTATTATACGCCTTGCTTTTGGCATGAACGTGGTCAACTACCCCTGGAGATTGTAAGTCCAAACTCTTTAGTGATGGTTTTGTAATTTTTTCCAGCCAGATGAAAAAAAC
>JAODAL010037194.1:0-40722 GCA_025379985.1 Phyllomedusa bahiana | reverse complement strand
TTTAACGTGGTTAAATAATGCCCCAGTAAGAAGAGCGGGCCCAAAATTACAAGTAAGAGACTAATAACATCATACTGAATGCAAATACTTCAAATTACATTATTGCTGCTAAAGCTGGTGCTACAAGCTATTGATTTATGGGGTGTAGTTTTTTAGACATGGGTTTTTCATTTGTCTTCATTTTGTTAAATAAATAATGACACAATGGTATCTGTTGCGGGTTGTTTATCTTAAGTTTTATTCATCTCATTTTAAAGCATTCTAATGACCAAATTATTAAAATTATGTCCTGATATATAAACTGATATAAATTAAAGGGTTGTACTTTCTTTGTCTCCTGACTGTGTATATGGAAAACATGGAAATGATTGTGCGTAATTTATATATGTGTTTGTGTGTGTGTGTAATGTGTTAAAGTGTATGTATGTAATGCAGTCGCCTCCTGCTCTTGGCACTGCAGACTTGGCTGGTGTCAGGACTCTGCATCTTAGATAATAATGAAGACATAATTATTTTGAAGATTGCTTTGCACATTGTGCAATATATATATATATTTTTTTTTTTTAATTTAAAGTTTATTAAACATTTTCTTTATAAAACACATAAACATAAATACGTAGCCATGCAAAAACCTTAATCTCAACGTTCTTACTGAAACATTTCTGTTAAACAATGATACTAATAGAACAAAGAATCGCAGTCACATAACATAATGAATTACGTGATGACGACATGGTCCAAAAATTTGAAGAAACCGGGGGGAAAACAGTTAGACGCATACATAGGCAGGGAGCACGTGGAGCCTCATAGTCCAAATTGACACAGGTTAATAGAGACCTAGTCCACAAGGCATTTCCCATAATCAGAAATAAGTGCAAATATAAACACACGTATGCAAGGGGCATATGATATTGTGAGAGTAAAATTGGACTGCTTCATGAAGAAAAAAACAGAGAGAGAGAAAAGGAAGAGAAAAAAAAAAAGGGGAGGTGGAGGAGAGGGAGCCTCTCCGGTCCATTGGACCCCGGGGGAGCAGCGAGGTGAAATAGAAAAAAGCCAGCTAATGAGGGGAAGACGATGAACGCCAAGGGCATGGACCCAAACCACAAGACAATTTAACCCGAAAGGGCCCTAAAAGGCTGGGATGATTGATAGAGGACCCAAGGGTTCCAGACGTCATAAAAATCTAGTGGCATCATCATGAGAGCGAATTATCAACTCTTCCATCCGGAAAAGAAAGGAGACCCTTTTCTTTCCATTCACCAATGGAGGGAGGGGAGGTTTGCGCCAGTGTCTGGGTATGACGTTTTGGCAGCCTGTAAAAGGTGCTTGGAGTAAAAATTTTTTATATTTTTGCTTGGGGGAAGCGGAACAATAAATAACAACGTGGCTTCGGGGGGTTCAAAAAAGGGTCTCCCGTGCAATCAGATTGCCTAAAGGACTTTTTCCCCCAAAAGCCCCCGGGGGGCCACACCCCCCACCTTATTTGCCCCTGGGGGCGGGGTTTCCTGGTTCCCAGCCCCAGCTGTTTTTGGGGGACGGAGGGGAAACCCCACTTGTGGAGGGCCCCCGGGACCCTTTTTCCTTTGGAGAGGATCCTGTAACAAGTATCCTGGGACTGCTAGCTTTTTAAACCGCTTTGGGGAGTGGGGGTTTGAAAAATTTTTTCCCCATTGATCCTTAGTGAAAAGTCTTCTGGCTCTCTCCCCCAGGTCGCACAAAAAGGGGAAAGAGTTTGGGGCCCAGCAGGAGAGAGGGGGGAAACAGATAGAAACGAGAAATCAAAATCCCTTTGGGACAGAAGGGGAGTGACAAGGCTCTCCCCCGGGTTTAGGGCCCTCTAAAATTGGTCTTTCTTAAAAACCTTAGAAAAAAAAATTTGCTTCAGTTGGACTTTACTCAAATAGTTTCCCTTGGGGGCGAGAGGACTGTCCCCAAAAAGGTCAGAGGGGGGGAAAGGTTTCCTCGACATGGATGTGGGTGGAGAGGAGGGGAAGTTTTGGGGGCTCCCTAAAAAACCCTACGGGCTAGACCAGCGGGGAAATTTAAATGGTTGTGGGAAAAATGGGAATAAGGGGCCATTAAAATTCCAAAAAAGGGCCCTTCGGAGTTTTAGCCCTTCCCGGGATAATCCGAAAAGGGTTTGAGTCGTACAAAAAAGGACATGCCTTTCCCGGGTTCCAAAAAGGGGCCTGGGGGGCCCCCGGTACATCAAGAAAAAGGGGCTTTGGGTTTGAGAAATTGTGAACCAAGAGTTTTCCCTTGAGATTTTGTAAATTTAAAAACCCAGGGGAACCTAGTATAGGCCGCAGCCTTTTTTTAAAGACCCGACAGTGGGGAAGGCCCATTTCCTCCGGCGGCTTTGGGTCTAGCGGGACAGTTTCTCTTTCAAATTCGGGGGCCCGGCGAGAAAGCCAGATGAGGTCAATAAAGATACGCTGGACTCTGATCCAGAAGGTTTAGGAATAAAGATAGGAATCATTGAAAAAGATACAGTTTTTTCGGAAAAAAATTGACATCTCAAAAATATTCATTCTACCGAACCGGAGAAGCCCGGGGGGGGCCCAAAGGCCTGAAGTTTTTTGGGGGAGATCTTGATAAGCAAGGGGGGGAGTAAGTTCTTTCCCCAAATTTACCCGGGTTTGGGTTTCAACGGGGAAGGGATGGACCCCCAATTAGGAGATCCCCGTAGCCGGAAAGGGAAAAATGAAAATTTTTCCCCTTAAGGGGCATTGAAAAATGGCAGGACAATCATAATGTTAAGGGCCCAAATTTCCCCATAGTTGATTTTGAAACCCAGAAAAAAACCCACGGGAATTTCGCGCCAATTTTAGACATAAAGGGAAAGGGGGAAAGAGAAAGTAGGGGAAATCTTTTTTTTAATTATCAAAAGGGTTTTGTCTGAAAAAAACCCCGAACATTTAAGTTCGGGGACCGCGCTTTGATACCCCTGATGCCCGGGGTTTTGGGACCCGGAATGGCTCCATAAGATGCTTGATTAGGTGTGGGAGCAAGGGGAAAACAAGGGAATCCCTGTTTTGTTACCTTTTAAGTAGGGAAAAGGGGTCGAAAAACCGTTCCTTAATTTTGCACCCTAGGGAGGGTGCATCTTTAAAGAGTAAATAAAACCCTTTGGCTAAAAAAAGGGGGGCCCAACCCAAAACACGCACAAGAGGGGACGATAAGGAGGCCCGGGGAGATCCTGTCGAAAGCTTTCTCGATCGGGGGCGGGGACATACGGGTACCCCTGGGAATGCCTATTGAATTACACCCAAGGTCTTTGAGGTGTTTTTCCCGGGAGCCCCCCTTTCGGGGAAAAACCCAACCTGGCCCGGGTGTATAAAATGTGGGCAAAAGAGGATTGAGGGTTTCGCCCAAAATTTTTAAGGGCGTATATCTTCAGGCCCAAAGTTCAGAAGGGAAAGGGGGCCGGTATTTCCCAAAAAACGGGGAGTTTTTTGGGCCTTTTTTGGGAATCAAGGGACAATAGGTGCTTCGGGAAAGGGTTGTGGGGATGGGAAAGGGGTTTAAAAAGAGAGGGCTTTTAAAAAGTGGCAAGTGGGATGGGGGGGAAAGGGACGGTAATAAGGTTTTAAAAAAAATTAAACCCGAAAAACCCACCCGGCCCAGGGCTTTTCCCACCCGGAAGATCCTCTATTTCCCAAAATCTAATTCATCAAGTGAGAATGGGGTTTAAAGTTTTTGAAAAAACCCGTTTGGTTTTTTTTGGGAAAAGGGGAAAGGGAGGGCTTTTTCAGCTGAAGCGGGGGCGGGGGGAGGTCAACTGTAAAGCTTGGAAAAATACGGGTTGAACCCCCGAGCAATTTTAAAGATGGGGGTATGGTTATGTTACCTGGGGGGAGTTCAAATTTTTCCCCAGGGGAAACAAAAAGGGGAAACCCATCTATCCCTAGATCCCCTATGCGGAGACCCCCTTCTTATTCCCGAACTCATAAAAACCTGCTGCGGCAAAATTGCAGCAGCCTGCCCATGAAGCCTCAAAGGGGGAAAACCACACCTCCAAAAAAGGGCCGTTTCGAAGTTTCCGGAAAAACAAAAGGTGAGAGGCTTGTTATGAAAAATCTCCGGGAAGATGAAACCCTTTTGCCTTTCCTTAGAAAACCAGCCGAAAGCCTTTCCTTCTTCAGACGACTCCCATGCTTAATGAGGGACCCCCCTCAAAACGCACTTCAGGGGTTTTCCCCATTTTATCGTGTGCACAGTGAGTCCTTTCATTTATCGCGACAAAGGTTGAATGGTTGGTGAAGGTCGGCCACAAAACCCAAAACCCTCAATGAAATTATTAAGTTCCAGGTCCTATGCTTAGTGGGGGAGGAAAGGGAGACCCAAAAAGAAGGTAAAACAGGAGCGTGCCCCACCCCAATTTAAAATTACCCCTTTGAGGTATGGCCCCAGCATTTAAAAAGGGCACCGTGTTGAACCAAGGAAAATAAATCAATTTGACTATGTGTATTATGGGGTACGGGGGTTTAAAAACTATAATTTCCTGTGAGGGGTGTTGGAGACACCCGAAATCACTAAGCTGAAAGGGGACAAAAGCCCTTTTTCACTCGTTTAAAAGGAGAGTAGGGGAGGGGGGGAAATGGGCCAGAAGGAAATTTTCGAGTGTGGGGTCCAGCGTAAAAAAGAAACCCCAAAAAAAAAAAAAAGGGGGCCCCTTTTCGCCCAACCTCCGTATATCAAAGGGCACAAAAAAGAAAAAGCCCCCTGACCCGTTGGGGGGTAACCAATTCCCCATTTAACCCCCCTTTTTGGCCATTTATGGACAAAATCCCCATGGGCCCCTATTTGTTGGGTCCACGAAAGCCTCCAAATTAACCCCCCGTGTAAAAAAACCTTTTGGAGGGCGATTGCTACCCTTTTTCCTTTGAAACGGGTGGTTAGGAGCCAAATGCCAAATTTCCATAATATCTATTTTTTTTAATGGTTGGGGGCCTGTGAAGTTTTAAAGTTTAGGGGCTCTTTAAAAAACTAAAATGAGTTTGTTTTCCGTGAAAATTGGGAAAAAATCTTAATTTCATAGGGATTTTGGCCCTTTGGGGTTAAAGGAGGCCCCCTTTTAGGTCCCCCCTTTTCCCCAAGGGGAAAAAAATTGTGTACGCCCCCAACCCCCCCAAGGCCCACCAAGAAAGGGAAGGGGGGGAGGGGGACGAAGAAAAACAGAGGGGGGGGAAAGGAAAAGGTTAACCCCCAAAAAACGAAAAAAAATAAAGGGAGAGGGAAAGAACCTCTGGGAAAAAAACACTTCTAGGGATCAACCCAAAAACCCCCCGGGGGGGGACCCTTTGGGGCCCAAAAGTGGCCCAAGAGGGGGTCCCCAAAAAAACAAGGGGAACGCAGAAGGGCCCGAGATGGTGCAGAGAAAAGGGTCCTTTTTAAAAAAAATATTGATCATGAAAAAGAAAAAACCAGGTAATAAAACAAAAAACATTTTAACATAAGTATAACCCGAGGAAATACCAAACTTTTGGAAATGTGGGGATTCGGTCAGGGTTTTGGGTTTAAAAGAAAGGGGAGGGAGCCCGGGGAGGCCCCAAACGGAGAACCCCCGGTCCCACAACCCCTTCAAAAAGGGTTTAAAACCCCACGGGCATTGGAGCAAATGTTACTAATTTGGGGAGGTAAGGTAAACACCCTCCAAAATTTTTTGGGAGGGGAGGGGGCCCGAGAACCCCAAGTATGTTTTGGGGGATTTGGGGCCCCCTAAGCGGGGGGGTTCCTGGGGGGGAGGCCGAGTTCCCAAAAGACGAGGTTTTGGCCCAAAAAAACCCAAAGGGGGGGCCCCCTCTTTTCCCTTGGGGGAAGGGGGAAAATGGGGCTGTCCCGGGAGGGACCGGGCCGAGATCTGCAAGTCCTGTTGGGGGGGGGAAAAAACAGGAACCCTCATCAGGGGACCGGTTTTAGTTTTAAGACCCCACCCCTTTATGCGCAATTTAGGGCGAAGGGGAAACCCCAATTTTTTAGAGACAATATTTTCTCCCCCCGAGAACAGCAAGAAATGGGGTTAAAAACCCCCCACCCCCCCCTTTCCCTAATGGGGGTAAATTTTGGCCCCGGGGCCCAAATCCGGGGTATATTGCAGAAGGATTGCCCTTTTTAGGGGTGGAGGGGCGACCCTTCCCACTGATCATAAATTTTTTTTCTTTATTTTAAAAAAGGGAAATGGGGCGCGGCAGAAACACATCCCTAGGGCGTTTTTTCATTCCCGAAATTTGGAGGGGCGTAGGGCTCTTTTGAAAACCCCATCAATCATTTTGGGGTTTTTTGGGGGACAATCCAAGAAAAATCATTTTAAAAAAGGGGGGGAGACAGCGGAGTAGGGAAATTTAGTTTTGGGGGAACCCTTTTCAGGAAAATCCCCCGGAAAACCCAAGGTTGTTTTGGCGTTGGTTTTCCCCACATCACCCCGGGTTTTTTCCCGTTGCAGATGGTGAAACCGGGGTTTGGGGGGGCTTGTTGTTGGATACCCCCTTTTAGGGGAAGGGGCCCAAAGTAGCCCAAGTGTTTCAATTGAACCTTGTTGAAGGGGGTGTTCAACTTTTTTTAGGGAATTGGGGGGAGGGGGTACTGAACAAAAAGGGAATGGGAAAAATTTTACCTTTTTCTATATTCCCTTTAAGCAATTTTTGTCGGGGGTTCCCCCCCAAAAAAGAAATTTTCCTTGCCTTTGGAAGGAAAGGGCCCGGGGAGTTTTTGAAGGGTTCCAGCAGGATTTGATCCGCCCCCGTTTAACCCGGGGGGCCCCCATGAGGGGCGGGCAAAAAAGGCCGACCGGGTTTGTTTGTTTGAGGAAAAGGGGATGAAAAGGAAGGTAGAATGTTTTAGAGGGACATGGGTGGTAAAGGTTTTGCCCCGGCGGGCTGTGGGTTACCAAAAACAGGGGTCCCCCTGTTTTCCCCAAGCCCTGGGGGCAACCCCCCCTTTAGTTTGGAGGGAGGGAAACCCGAGGTAGAAGGGCCCCGAAAAGCGGCAGGGGGGGGCGCCTGAGCGGGGGGGTGAACAAACCCCCAACTCCCCTTGCCCCAATTTTGGGGACCCCACCCCGGTAAAAATAGCCCGAGGACCCGGGTAAAGGGGAGGGAGAAACGGGAAAAACATGCGCGCAGGAGGTTTGGGTCCCAATTGGGGCTCCTCTGAACCCACTCACCATAGTGCAGCCCCAAAGGGGCCACAAGGGCTAGAAGGGGGGGCTTTTCACCGGGCAACCCGGAAGTGTGGGGGGGGGGTTGCCCAGGGGGGCAATCAAAGGGCCCCTTTTGGGGGCCAGAAAGCCCATTTTAGACCGGGAGGGTCATAAAGAAACAAGACCAGTGGGCCCCCACCTTTGGGGCCCGTAGCAGGGGTCCTTTGGGGGGCCAAGGAAGAATCCAGGCAGGAGGAGGGGGGCCCGGGCAGTTGGGGGGGATGGACCCGGGTATACCCCGGGAAATTGATATGGGGGGGGGGTGTACAGTCCCCCTGGCAAAGGGGGGTTGGCGGTTAGGAGAAAGGGGGGCATTAAGGAGGGATGCAGTCAGGGACCCCAGACATTCGGGGCCCCGCAGGACCCCCGGGAACCCGAAGCACTGGGCAGGGCCGCGCCCAGGTTTCAAGGGTTCCCCCCTCAAAGGCCCCCTTGGGGAGCATCAGTGGGGGGTAAGCGGGGTTCGGCTGCTGCGGGTGGGGGCCCGCGCGTTTGGGGGGATTTTAGGGGACAACCCTCCGCGCTCTTTTGCCTTTTCAGGTCAGAGGAGGCCGGGGCGCAAGGGGAAGCAGCAGTGCTGCTGATCCCCAGTCGGGCTGAGGTGAGCAGAGACGAGCGCAGGGAGTCCTTTAGGTTTTGGAGGGGCCCGGGGGAAAAGAAGCTTTCCGGGGAAAAGCGTGGCCCGCCGGGGGGGCCCTCATCAAGCCCCACCTTTGGGGGTTTAAAATTGGCGCGGGGGGGCAACAAAAGGAAGTCGGGGAGGGTTTACTGGGGGGGTTTGGGGGGTTTGTTAGCCTTGAGGGAAATGCTGCAAAGGTTCCCCCTTTGACGTCCCGGGGCGGGGGGAGGGGAAAATCCTTTCCCTTTGGGGTTGGAGGGGAGCAAAACCCGGGGGGATTTCCCGGGGGTCCCAAGGGGCCATCTTGGAAGCAGCCTCCTTCTTCATTAATCCCTCAAGAGCCATGAGGGCAGAAAAGCGGCCAAAATATTTTGCAATGTCCACTTGAGAGGGGTGAGGGGGGGGGAGGGGCTGTTCCTGGGGTTTCTTTGGGATTTTTTCCCCCTCATGGAAAAAAAAGTGGTTTGCCCGGTTTTCCTGGGTAAGGGCCCCGGGGGAGGGAAAGAGCCCAGTTTCCCCACTCAGCCATGGCAAGCCACGCCCCCCATTGTGCAATATTTTAATTTATGCAGTGTATGGCAATATTATTTTTACAACATCGGATGCTATTGTCTTATCTCTAGCAGTCTGCTTTCTCTTTCTGCTGTATTTATTATATGTTGCTCAAATACACTGCATTTTACTGTTATTAGCAGTTTTCTTGGCACTTACGTATTTGGGCATTATATAGGAGAGCATCAGTTGAGGGAGCATCTGGGAATACTAAATTTTTATTTGAAAATTTTAAACTCAGACAGAGAATGCATTGTTTCTGTATACGTAGATAAAAAGTTGGCCCTATCTACGTGACTCTTACTTTGAAGGTTTCCACTCTCTCAACCATGCACTATGCTGGCTGGAAGTTGCATGCTAGCCCAATCCTGTCTCTGAGAATTCCCATTGAGCCACTTTAGAGGTCAATGATATTGCCAAATAAGCAAAAAATTGGTTTTCTTATGTGAAACTTAATAGAACCTCCATGTGTCTCACATTAGTAACACCTGTGTCAGGCACATTTTAGTTACAAATTTGAAGACTTTATTGAGAGATCAAGTTATAGCTGCTCATCAAGGGCGACATGTTCAAATACGCAAGCACTGTTTTTTTGGTCTTTTTTTGCACCAAAAATACTCTTGATGCCATAGTCTCGATATAGATGAACTGTAATATACCAAAACTGGGTGCATTATATGCCAGGCATGACACATTTTAATGAGCCTAAAAAGGTGTATTACATATAGTAGCAATGATACGCTGTGCGCCTCCATAGCACAATGTGCTTATTGAGGCGCATTACATACACTAATAATGATACGTTATGTGTCTCCGTTACGTAGCGCGCCTCGATAGGCGCATTACATCCACTAGCAATGATACGCTACGCTCCTCGATTGCGCAATGCACCTTTTTAGGTGCCGTTCACTATGCAAGGTATACCAGACACAAAATTTTTGAAAGTATCGTACTTTCAGGCGCACTTTACACTGATTAAATGTGCCTAAAATCTGCCATGGCGGCGCCGATTTTCGGACATGTCGCCCTAAGTCTTTGGCGTGATGAGGTGGAGGAGCAAATGCTACCAATGCAAAATACAGATAAGTCAACAACTCACACGCCTTCTATGCATGAGGAGGGTGATTGCTAGTATAATAAGTGCATACAGATAAGATGATACAAAGGGTGTCACTTGTATAGTTATGTGTGATGCACCATACTGTCTTACAACCTATGACGCCTCTATGTGGGCTGGTGGGGGGAGGCTGATATTGTATGTGGGCTGGTGGGTGGTGGAAGGGGATATGAATGGAGTTACTTAGCCATGTATCTATCTATGATATGTTATTGACAAGTGAATGAGACAGACATGTGAAGCTGATGCGTGAGACAGACATCTGTGTAACTCTATTAAGTACTGCACAATCCAGTTCTGTTTTGCACACTATATTAAGTGGTAAAATGCACGCATTTGTGTCCGAGGGGGCCTAAAAATTAACAAGTAATATTGTCATGTACAGTAGCTGTAGGATGCACTATCAAGATCAACTCCATTGTGGGACCCAGGTGCCCCCAGTCCTACACTGATGATAGTTACCTCTGGATTAAGACAAAAATAAATCTTTTAAGTGCAGTTCTCAATATGTATGGTGGATGTTTTTGTAGATCCTGAAAAAATCTTCACACAGCAGGCTGTGGAAAATACTGCCTTATCTATCATAGACACAGCTGCACTCCTGCATGCTGACTCAGTTCTTTTTAACTTGTTTTCCACAAGCAAGTATTGGTGATGTAACAACTATTTATGGATACAAAAAATTTACTGTGATGTGTCTAGACCAGCTGACAACTTTTCACCTTGATGCAAATATCTATAATAGACCCTGCCTCACATTATGGAATCACCACACTTTAAAAATACTCAATTAACTTTTCTACTTCACAGCAAATACAGAAATGACACAAAACACTGTTTGCTTAATACGTAAATGTTCTGGATTCACGATAATTGTAAGGAAAATAAGCCTCCAGGGAAAAATGTTTAATTCCGGTTTGCCTAATTGTTTTGTATATAAATATTGTATCCGATGTATCATGTCTTTTTATGAAACTCCTGCAGTCATTGATATCAATAGGGGTTATTAAAAATGCAAGTCCTAATGGGCCCTTTTGTCAGCTATGCCAATAAGCATTGTAGGAAAAGTGGAAGAAGAATACACACAAGCCAGACAGGCCGTCCCCACGACCCTTTGATAGCTGAGCACATGGCATAGGATAATGGAAAAAATTATACACAAACAAATCTTGACCATAGTCCATGCTTCTCTTAACTCACTTATGAGATTATGGCCCACGAACCCAGACCTTCTGTCTCCTATGCATGAATTTCAAGCTTTAGGGAACCACTGAAGTGGAAATCAGCCCAAATTATGAATCTGTCATATTTATATTTGGTATGACTGGGTTGGTACTTTCATACTGGGGAACTTGGCAGTTATGATATCTGGCTAGGAGACTCCTATGAGGAGTTATGAAAGAAGCTGGTATTATGAATTTCTAAGTGTCTCCTGCATGTAATTAGCTAGCCCTTCTGTGACCTTGTCTTGGGGTGTTGAGTTTCCATAAAACACCTTTGACCGTGAAAGACCATGGTCATTTCCAAGCCTTACCATCAGCGTAGGTCTGTCTGGCCTTCCAGCTGCACCCCTCAGCCCAGATTTTTAACCAATCAAATGGGAAAATTATTATTATTATTTATTTTTGAGCGTCCTTGGTTCCAGAGCGCTGTACATTCAGGCTTCATACATAACATAGGTCAAACAAGTACAAAGGTGACAAATGAATAACTAACAACTGGTAAAGAAGGAGAGAGGTCCCTGCCCGTGAGGGCTTACACTCTAAAAGGAAGGTGGGAAGAGACAGAAGGTGAGGGGCAGACATGGTTGTGGATAGTGTAGTGACAGCAAGGTTATTGTTGGGTATAGGCGATCCTGAAGAGATGGGTTTTCAGGTTGCTTTTGAGGCTGGTGAGAGTGGGGGAGAGTCTGAGGTGTTGGGGCAGTGAGTTCCAGAGTATGGGGGAAGCACGGGAGAAGTCTTGGAGACGGTTATCTGAGGAGTTGACACGGGGAGAGCAGAGAAGAAGGTCCTGTGAGGAGCGGAGATTGCGTGAGGGGAGATATCTGGAGATTAAGGTAGATATGTATGGGGGGAATGGTTATGGAGAGCCTTGTAGGTCAAGGTTACTAACTTGAACTGGATTCGCTGGGCAATGGAAAGCCAGTGAAGGGATTGGCAGAGGGGAGAGGCAGAGGAGTATCGAGGAGAGAGGTGAATCAGACGGGCAGCAGAGTTAAGGATGGATTGGAGGGGAGCGAGAGTGCTAGCTGGGAGGCCACAGAGAAGGATGTTGCAATAGTCTAGGCGTGAGATGACGAGGGCATGGACCAGCATTTTGTGCTTTCGAAGTTAAGGAATGAGCGGATACGGGAGATATTTTTCAGGTGGAGGCGGCAGGCAGAGGTGAGGGTTTGGATGTGCGGTTTGAAGGACAGATTGGAGTCAAGAGTTATCCCAAGGCAGCGGACTTGTGGAGCTGGTGAGAGAGTGTAGCCATTGACTGTGATAGAGAGATCAGGTGGAGGGATGGAGTGGGACGGTGGAAAGATGATGAATTCAGCTTTCTCCACGTTTAGCTTCAGGAGACGTGAGGAGAAGAAGGAGGATATGGACGAAAGACAGTCAGGGATTTGGGAGAGTAGAGAGGTAATATCTGGGCCAGAGATGTAGAGTTGGGTATCATCAGCATACAGATGGTATTGAAAGCCATGCGATGCTATTAGTTGACCCAGACCAAGAGTGTAGATAGAAAAGAGTAGTGGGCCCAGGACAGACCCCTGGGGGACACCAACAGAGAGCGGGCAAGGGGAGGAGGTGGTGCGTGAGTGAGAAACGCTGAATGTCCGATCAGTGAGGTACGAGGAGATCCAGGAAAGGGCCAAGTCCGTGCTGCCGAGGGAGGAGAGGATTTGTATGAGGAGTGGTCGACAGTGTCAAAGGCGGAGGACAGGTCTAGGAGGAGAAGCACAGAGTAGTGGTGTGAGGCTTTGGCAGTTGCTAGGTCGTTGGTGACTTTGGTTAGGGCGGTTTCTGTAGAGTGGTGGGGTCGGAAGCCAGATTGCAGTGGGTCAAGGAGAGAGTTGGTGGATAGATGAGAGGAAAGTTGAAGATAGACATGCTGTTCGAGGAGTTTAGAGGCGAATGGAAGCAGTGAGATGGGGTGATAGTTGGACAGACAAGAGGGGACAAGAGATGGTTTCTTAAAGGGGTTGTCTCGCTACAAAGAATAGCTTTCAAATTGTAGGGAACACAAAATAAAGACATTTTCAAAATATATTGCTTTGTTCCTCTGTTTTCCCTAAGGAGATACAAGTGAATTTATGACCTCCCTGGCTATTTCAGTTCCCTCAGTAACCGACCTGTAAACAATTCTCCCCCCGCTGTTTGTTCAATGAGATAACAGTGAGTGACTTCATCACACAGGTCATGGCAGTGTCCTGTGCTGCTCAGCAGTAAAAAGCTTGATTTATGTAAAATAAACAGAACTATAATTAGGGCTTTTGTTTTGGGGATCAGATAAGAAGTCCTGTTAGTAATTTGAGAAGTTAATCTGATCTAATTAGCATCTGAAAGCACAGCAAGGCACAGAGTTGTACAAGCATGGAGCTTATGCAAATGAGTCAGTCTGAACCAGGAAGTGGCAGAGTATTTCATTCATGCATTCTCTGAAACTCTGAAGGGAGACAACTCCTTTAAGGATGGGTGTGATGGCCGCATGTTTAAAGGAGGAAGGAAAGGTGCCAGAGGTTAATGATAGGTTTTAGAGATGGGCAAGGGCTGGGATGATAGAAGCACTGAGGTCTGGGATGAGGTGAGATGGCAGTGGGTCAAGATTACAGGTAGTGAGGTTGGATTTGGACAGTAGAGTGGAAAGCTTGTCATGAGTGACAGTAGAGAAGGAAGTTAGGGGGAATAGTGATGAGCAGGTGTAGTGGTGAGATGTGGGGACACTGCAGGAATAGAGATAGATGGAGGGGACTGCAGGGTGAAGCTTTGTCTGATGAGATTGATCTTATTTGGGAAGTGAGTGGCAAAGATCTGTAGTTCGTTGTTTTAGCCCTTTTGTTTATATACTCTACTGCAGGTTTTTATGCATGCCTGTTATTTTGTAGCTTTTGTAACTAAGCGCTGTACCTTTATATTAAATCTTAAAACTATGATAGTTTTGCCTTGTTGCCCTAAAAATCTGAAAATCTTCAAAGAGTTTAAGTGACTGCTGGTGCATGTGACTGGTAGTGTGGATTCCTTTTTTAAGGGGTATAGAGTTCCTTTATAGAAAGGGAAAGGTGGTGGAAGTGTGTGTGTTGTGGGGGGTCTAGACTGTGTAGGGTTGCATGTGGTGCTCTTAGAGTTGTCGAAGTGAGAGCCGAGTGCAAGCTTCTCCCTGGTCATCCTCAAGTTGCAGAGAAGCAGGTGGGGCCTGGGTTGTGTATCTGAGACAGAATGTGCCCCAGAAACCTCTCTGCACGTGGTTTTCCCAATCTCTGGCGCATAAGTGAGGTTAGCAGTGAAATCTCATTCTCTGTCTCCTTTATTGTGTGCCTCTGTGCCCTTGATATTCTCTATAATGTGTGCCCCTGTTCCCTGACAATAATTACATAGTTCCACTTAACTTAAGTAAATCTTCTAATGACATGTTTTTCCAACTCATCTGGAGAGGAAATTATGGAATTGATCACTGTTATGTAAATATTATGGAATCACCTTGTCATTGCATTACTAAAACAAAAAACAAGATCAAGTTTAAAAATTCTGCATCAGAGGTTCCATTTGGAACCTCCATTGTAGAGGTGCAAATGGACCTGTTTTACAATGGACACAAATGGCACATGACAGACCCCATTGACTATAGTTGGTCTGTCGGTTTCCATCACAGTGCCTATCATTTATAGCTGCACTATTTTTTCTGTCATTCCCAATGGAGCTTGTGACATAGATTTCAAACAGACTTTTCAACGCTGATGTGAACCAGGTCTTAGTCTGCAGCTGTTGGTCCCGTATTGAAAAAAAAAAGAAAAAAACTATACTCACCTTCCTCCTCACCTCCTTTCAAGCACTGGATCTCCCCAGCCTTCTGCTTCTTCATCTTTTTAGGCTGCAGCCATGGATTGTTTACTCCTAAGCGGTTTACTCCTAAGAGATTTGTATGTGACCTCTGCAGCCAAATAACGGCTACAGTGGTGACCTCACTGTTCAGAAGAAGAAGAAAGTAAACAGAAGACTGCTGAGACCCGGTGCTGGAACCGAGGTAAGGAGGAAAGTGGGTAAAGTTTCTTTTTTTTAATTGGGTACCAGCAGCTTAAAGTTTAAACTGAAGGGGTTTTTCCTAAACTTAAAGAGGTTTTCTCACCACATTGATTATCTCCCATGTAGGGACAAATAAAGGCTATTACCATATACATTTGCTTTGCTTTGATTTTGCTTTGATCAGAAAATTTAATCTACTGTTACTGTATACAAGTTTCACTAGATTACGGACCACCTCGCCCTGCTCTCTCACTTATTTGATTGCATCACAAGCTGTAGTCTTACCATAGTGAGTGACTCCCTGCTAAGTCTTATCTCTAGCATAGGAGCTTGTTTATTTAAGTTAATGATAAACTTTAACAATTTACAGCTCTGTAGCTCTTGCACTAAAAAGCCACCTGCACTCATGTCACTGTAACAGGAATAACTAGGGATAGCAGAGCTGATTTACCAATCACTGCTAAAGAACCATCCACAGTCTTGAAGGGAAGTGTGAGTCTGAAGCTGGTTGTTACTCTGTGAAACAGCATGATGAAACAATCCTATGAGTCCTTTTGCAATATTGTTTCATTACATTTTTAAAAGGTTTCCTTTACATTAGTTATTTGAGAACAGGAAGCTCGGTAGTTTTGTGTGTCTTAATACACAATAAACAATGCTGTGTCAAGTCTAGGAGATCATATGACCAAAGGTGCTTGGCATTTTTATAGGGTAGTCTTTAAAGGGTTTGTCTCACTACAAGGATTGCTTTTTGTGGTAAAGATCTTGCAAAAACAAGTCACTTTGCAATACGTGTGCATTAACAGTGTCCTACCTATTCCTAATTATCACCTCTTGTATGAGCTGCATCAGCTCTTCAGGTTGCTATAGCTACAGATCTGTTCGATCTCTCCTGATAGGTTGCCAGTGCTGGTTGCTATAGCTACAGACCTTATGTCCTCAGCAGCTCATTACTGAAGGCCAGTAGTAGGCAGTAAAAGCCAGTAAACACCACTGAATTAAAAAAATGAAACCGATAAAACAGGACTGATGTAAAATTAATCAATGTAGTGAGACAACCCCTTGAAGGCCGCAACTCTTTCCTGCCTACCAAAGCAATTACCATGCAGTAAGAACCAAAGTACATGCACTGTCACTGAGCACAGCACAGGATCCTGAAACCTGATGTCTAACAAGACAAAGGAAAAACAGCTTTCAAGCATGAAATGTTACAACTTTGCTGCAGAGAAGGAAGGCTGTATGTAGTACATGAAAGACATAAATTGGCACAGAAATTATCACAGGGAGATGACTAAATACTCAAGCGAATTGTATGGGCATGTCTCCACGGCCAAGAGCAAATACTGGTCGGATAATCCAACCAGTATTTGCTCTGTTGTTGCGGCCATGCACACTCCTTTGTTTGTGGAGAAAAGCCCTCCCCCTTCACATTGACTTGTTCATATTCCACCCGAAAGCCGGGCAGAAGAATGAACATGTTCAATCTTTTTCGGAACGCCGGTGGTCTAAAAAACTGTCCGGCGGAAAATCTGTGCAGTGGGGAACGCTGCATGGATTTTCTATAGAGGTCCGTGTAAAAGTTTGACAGCTGGTTTGCAGACGGCTTTGGAAACCGAGAACCGTCTGCAAAACCGGCTGAAAAAACAAACATTGGGGACAAGCCCTATAAGTATAGGTTGCTGAACAATTTCTTTAAAATAAAGAGGACAGAACAGAGAGCTGATTGCACTTGTGCACGACTTTCCATTCTGTTTTGAGTACAGCTGAACACTTTGCTGTCATATCCTAAAGATATGCTATAAAAGTCTGTGATGGGAACACCCCTTTAATGGTGCTGTGATGGCCAGGAACAGAGATAAATATGATTTCAGCCTTGAACACCTAAGATGCATTTTAGTACTTTTCTACATGGGATTAATAGTACACTGCAAAACAGACGTATTGGGGTGAATTAGATGAACAATTAAGAGATTGCATGTTCAAAACCCCTAGTGGTACTAAAAAAAATTAAAACGAAATTTAACAGTTTTAAAAAACTGAAAAGCAAAAGAAAAAAACTTTTTCCAGCTGTCTTATGTAAAATAAAATGTAAGCAATAAAAACTATAGATAGTTAAGCCATGCCTGTAATGACCCAAACTGTAAATCATCACAATATCTATCTTTTAAGTTTAATACCATTAAAATGTCAGAATTGGTGTTTTTTATGTTTTTGTTTAAACATTCTCCCAAAAATGGTAGTAAATCAAAAGCCATATTGACCACAAATTGATAATAATCTAATGTCATTTAACCTACTCTCCAAATACTGGAATATAATGTATCCAAATCATGTGTGCCTCATGTTGGTACCAGTGAAACCTAGAACTTCTTAAAAAAAGAAAAAGTCCTCACGTGTACCATTTATAGTGAATAAATAAGTTATGACTCTCAGATATCGTAAATGCCATAAAAGGAAAAATAAAACAATTGCAATATTGCTGATTGTTATATCCTTGTCCCCATATAAAAAGACAAAATTACATTGTGTTAAAAGGTGAACATTCACATTGTGGACCTCTTCATACATTCAATTGCAGGCAAATCTGCCCACATGTTATTTTGAACTATAAATGCTGCACTTACTTGGTGTTTTTGTGGTTGTTAATAAGGACAGCTAGGATGTGGGTCCTCTGGACCACCGCAAGCGGTGGTGAAAACCGTGTCAGAGAGCAGAGTCTAAGTTGCCTCCCGGTTTTCACCAGAGCCCGCTGCAAGGCAGGTTGGACTCGTGTGGTGGTAGATAACCAGGTCGCTACCCCTGGCACGACTTGCTTGCGATGGAGGCCAGGGTGCAGTGAGGTACAGAATCGTAAAGAAAACTCGTTGTCGAGGACAGGCAGAAAGGAGGGCAGGCACCAGGCAAATGTGGTCAGTGGACGGAGGCAAGGGGAAAGGGTCTGGTACACAGTAAAGAAAGGGTACTCTGGACAATGCTTTCTCTAATGGCATGAGCACAATAGATCTGACAGGGAGTACAGGAAGTGGCCAGAGGATATAAGGTCAATGCCCAGCAATTAGCCCATTACCGGCATGCTGGCCCTTTGAATTTTACTGAAACAGCATGTGCGTGCGCTAGGGAGTGGGGACGTGTGCTAGCAGGCAGAGGCAGGAAAGCAGGAGCACGGAGAGGTACGAGTGCGCCCCCATCCCGACGTGCGGGTTTCGGCGCCACTCATGACTGTTTTTGTCTCTTTAACTTCAATTGTGATAAATACAGAGAAACCAGCTATGATGTTAGCAAACTGTAAGGTTTTATGATGTGTTAATGATGCAGCTCTCAGCGGAACCACTTTTGCTATATGGAAATGAGCTGTATAACATTTAATTCATGAGATAATCATCGAAAAGAAACCTCTTGAACTGGACCTGTTGTAGACTTCTAGCTTATTATTTTCCTTTAGTTTTCTCGACACAGGGGCTTTGATGGTATGTGTTGACAATTCTTTACATGTGGGGCATACAGGAAAAGTCAGAGTGAATTTTATAGGGGAGACAAATTACACTTTTTAAGGTATGGTGCACATGTTTAAATCGTGTTTGTATAAAATTTACAGCTGTGAAGCTCTTGAAGGCTGTCACGCTACATAAGCTGTGTTTTACTAAGCACTACATTACATCATTTAGGATTTTAAAATTGAAGATGTAAAACTGAGAGCACAAAATAAACATTGCCCTCATGAAAACTCGGCACTTCAGATCCCATCCTTAAGATTTGCTTTATGTTTCCATAATTTGTCATATAAAGGGGCAGACATATGCAACCTGTAAAGTTGCACAAGGGCATTTTACAACAGGAGGTAAATTGACAGCTTAAAAACAGTTTCTGACTATATAGAATGCAAATACAGGACTCAGTGTACGCGTTTCATAACTCACAATTACTAGTGTATTGTTAAAGCGTGTTAAGCGATAATATTTTGACTGTTTATCCCTCATCCTATCCACCTATTCTGATAAATGCAATACATGTTGTGTCTTTAGGGGTTGTCTACTTCAAAAGTCCACCAAAAGCATATCTACATGTTTTGGGGCTATTAAAGTGACACTTCCATCAGAAAGGAGTATTTTTGTTAAAACTAATATTTCTGGAAAAACTAGAAACTTTAGAATTTTTTTTTAATTTCGGAGTACTGTGCAGTTGAAAATTACGTATACAATATTGTCCCTCTCTATCTATGAGATAAAACTTTGAATAACAGAGCAGACTATGGTCATTTTACTTCAGATGCTGTTTTTCTGTATATAGTCTCAGGTAATGACATAACAATTGCTCTATTGTTCTTTAGACAGGAATATATAAGGCTAGGCTAGACCACTAGGTCATTAGGCAATGACCAGCACGTGGAAGGAAGATAGGGTAATCTTTTTCTGCACTGGAGAGGAGAGGGGGTTCCTTCACACTTATCAGGTTTTTCTGGTAATACTTACACATATAAGGGCATAGCCAGCCTAAAAGAAGGACCGTCGAACAATCCTCTTACTGCTGTGCCATCAGAACTCACAGAAGGGAAGTCAGTGAGAGTAATGTAAGTAGCCAAACTCTAAAATATTATATAAAAAAAAAAACGACCACCCAGTAATAATAAAAAAATCCGTGATAGTCGCATATTGCTTTTCAATATGTGAAAAGAATAAGCCTGGCAATAGATGTAAGGATTATCATTCCCATTCCAACAATTAAAAATAATTGTTACTGAAAATGATTGGTTCCTACACCATTAGTTTTAACACTAATGCTTCATGGTGAAAAAGTTTTTCTGGTTATTTGTGATACATACTATAATTTTGTATGCTTCACTATTATCGAGAACAAATACCTATTCAATAGAAAGGAAGAGATGAAGCACAAAGTACAAAACTTTTCATTTAACATCCAGGTTTTATCCTGATATTACTTTACAGCTAGTCTTTAAAAATAAAATGGATTTCAGAATTTTCTTCCATTTTTGCTTATTTTACCTAATTTATGGCCAGACTAAATTATCAGTGTCAAAGGACCACTTGTGGCTGTAGTACAAATATTACATTCTGTAAACTGAAGTTTACTTTTTTGAGAGTGTTACAGGAGAGTTTAGCTAACATCAGCAGCACAGGAAACACCAAGAGCCACATTTATGAAAACTGTCTAGAGCACCCCTTTCATTGCTCTGGAAAAATGAAGGGGGTGCTCTGCTATGGGCAACAAAGAGAGTTTTAGACCTAGACAGTTTTCATACAAGTGACCCTAAACATTCAAACAGACCTTGAAATACACCTACTGTAACAAGGGATTGATTCCCAAGTCAGCTCCAAATTGGGTTGGATGTATGGGAGCCATTAGTGTGTTGGAGGATCCTTTGGAAATTTTCTCGTGAAGTCTAACCCTGTAGATTTCATTAGAAAAAATCCTATTTTACTTACAGTACCTACAAATTAAAAAGATTCCACTATGCATGTATTGTCATATTGCTGGTATCTGACATGAAAACAACAAAATTAATTTTCTTTTTAGAGGAAAATAAGTTGTCTGAACTAGTGCTGTGCTTTGCATTTGGGTCAATGGTAATTTCAACCCATATCAAAATGTTTGAAGTTGAATTTAAAGGGGTTTTTCCACAATGTAATGTTGACGTGGGATCCTCCAAAATGGGTATTTAATCACTTTTCTAAATATATGTGATTACAAAAAGTGAAGCCTGTGAGAGCTACAGCATTGCTCAGTCCCCCTTAGTTTCCTGAAAGTTTACATTAGATACCACCAGTAGCTGACAGGAGCTGATGATCTGGCCGTGCTTGCGTGTTTGAACTTCTTATCTGATGACAGGGAACATGAAGAAGCTTGCAAGGGGCTGGGGAAAAAGTGCAGTGTATGAGGCTATCTGCTGTATAGATAATCCACTGGTTGTAATGTTATTATTTGAGTAAACTTTAGAGACGCTCCCTGCTTCCTCGGTCTCTGCTCACCCCCCTCCCTCTCACCCCTGCAGTGTTCATGACTCAGCATTCTTCGTTTATATTCTCTGCTGAGCAGATAACAGGTTAGGAACTCACATCGTGGCAAAACCCCTTTAACAATGAAAAATTTACCTTAACCCTAAATTGGAGTTAGCTTTTTTTTTTTTTTTTTTTTTTTACAAAGTATTAGGATTAAGTTACTATTTTGTGGTATAGACTGTATATATAGGTCAACTTAGGTCAGAGAAAAATGTGTTTGGGACATGCTGATCAGAAATTTTTTCTCAAGTTCAATTGAAGCAGTATCAAACTAAACATACAATGGGGAAAAAAGGATTTAGTCAGCCACCAATTGTGCAAGTTAACCCACTTAAAAAGATGAGAGAGGCCTGTAATTGACATCATAGGTAAATCTCAACTGTGAGAGACAAAATGAGAAAACAAATCCCAAAAATCACATTGTCTGATTTGAAAAGAATTTATTTGCAAATTATGGTGGAAAATAAACAAACAAGCAAGATTTGTGGCTCTCACAGATCTGTAACTTCTTCTTTAAGAGGCTTCTCTGTCCTCTACTCATTACCTGTAGTAATGGCACCTGTTTGAACCTGTTATCAATATAAAAGACACCTGTCCACAACCTCAAACAGTCACACTCCAAACTCCACTATGGTGAAGACCAAAGAGCTGTCAAAGGACACCGGAAACAAAATTGGCTGGGAAGACTGAATCTGCAATAGGCAAGCAGCTTGGTGTGAAGAAATCAACTGTGGGAGCAAGACATACAAGACCACTGATAATCTCCCTCCATCTGGGGCTTCACGCAAGATCTGACCCCGTGGGGTCAAAATGATCATCAGAACGGTGAGCAAAAATCCCAGAACCACACAGGGGTGCCTAGTGAATGGCCTGCAGAGAGCTGGGATCAATGTAACAAAGGCTACCATCAGTAACACACTATGCCGCCAGGGATTTAGATCCTGCAGTGCCAGACGTGTCCCCCTACTTAAGCCAGTACATGTCTGGGCCCGTCTGAAGTTTGCTAGAGAAAATTTGGATGATCCATAAGAGTATTGGGAGAATGTCATGTCGGGGTCGTGAAGCGACAATACCCGGGTCAGTCAGTCACTCCCAATCAAGCAGCATGTGTGCACAGCGCCAAGAATGACACAGATACAAAGTTCCGTTTCAAACCCAGCTCATGCTCTCACCCTGGTCCAATCAGCACTACCCGGGTTTATTAAGTGCACAAGTATTTAACAGGAAAGGAAGAGGGCATGGTTTTAAGGCATGGTTATTATTGCAACAAATCAGACATCTTCTGCTGTCCACTTCTTATTGGTTAGATTAACCGCAATATTAACATCATCTCGGGTGGTTTCCAGTAAGTCATCTTATTTCTGGTAAAACATCTGATTTCCAGTAAATATTTGACGTCATCTGGGTGCGGTACACAGGATGTCGGCGCCATCTTATATTGCATAGTTACTTATAGCTAGCAGTTTAGTAGCAAGGGAAAAATTAGGATTATAAGCGTATAAAAGTATAAAAGTATAAAAAGATACAACACTCATATATATGTATATCAGACTTGACAATCCCCCCTAAATACAAATTTTTCCTAATCTTGTGTGAACCCCATGATCTGTTCCAATGTGCTTCGTTCCTCTTCACCTCTTGGGTGACAACCTATCCGTGCGGATAGCCTCCCACTTAAAGGTCTTTCACATAGGAAAGTCAGATCATCACTATCCCTAAATTAACCCTGTGTATTCTGGGGTGGGGATCGTCATGTCATCATACATCATCATTGGTTTCATATCAATATCGGGTCCTGCCATCAGTGGATCCATTTCTGTGTGGTTCACAAATATTCCCTTTGTTCCTGCCTCTATGGTTTTAGTCATCATTCTTCTGATACAGGGGATAACGCAAATTGAGAGTACCATCAGTACCAGGAGAACACATCCTATAGCAATCCCTATTTGGGTCAACATTTCTCTCCATCCATGGGTCCATGAGGTAAACCAATCACCCCAAGAGTTGGTTATCCCAGAGTGTTTCTTAAGTTCTACTGATAGGTCGACAATTTGGGAGATGGCTACTGTGGCTTTTCCATTGACACCAGTGTTATCAGGGATATATGTACAGCATTCTTCTCCTATCATGGCACAGACACCTCCCTTTTCTGCTAGTATCATGTCAACTGCCAATCGGTTCTGCAGGGTCATTCTGGTGTTTGGGCCTAACTCTTCAATAATCCCGAGGAAAGCATCTCTACTATAGTTTACAAACCTTTGTTGATTATAGTACAGGTAATTGATCCAGTCTACATTCTTATTTATGGTGGGCCAGAGAAAAATCGATTCCCAACCTGCAAGTACTTGGTCTCTGGCTTTAAATTCATCTGGGACCCCCCTTGGGACTCCTATGGTGTCTATATAAATTGCAGAATCAAAACTTCCCACGGGTCGATTACTTCTCCTACTTCTGTGTAGGATCCTAACATTTCCCTCATCATCCCGGGGTTCCCAAGGAAGTATTCTAAAGGGCATTAGCAACTTTATTAGGGTACATTGTCCTGTCCAACTGCGGGGTAATTTCCCTCGTATTTTATTATCCCCACACAACCAATAGATATCGTATAAGCTCTTGGTATGATTTTGCAAAAGGGCTTCATTTATGTTTACCTCTTTGGAACAGAAGCCCTCAGTGAAATTACCCAAAGGTCTCCCTCCGGAGTGGTTAGCATAGAAACAGGTGTAATTACCAGCGTAGACTATAATTTCTCCTGGGGGTCTGACTTTAGGGTCATGAGTTACCAGAGGGCGGTAGTCTGGGCATTCATCACTTTGTTGATCTTTCAACAGTTTTAGCAGACATTCAGTGTTATTTCCTTCTGAAATGTTAAGTGGCACTGTTCCCAATTGCCCACTGGCTGCAGCACAAGCTATACATCCTCCAGTGATTTTGTATGATCTCACAGTGTATCTAACCCACTCTAACCAAAGATTTTTCCTAGGTGTGGTCTGTGTCTCTACCGCCATGACATCCTCCCATTTCAAATTAGGTATAGGTATTATCTCCTTTATAGCTTTTTCAAGGGGTTTAAGGCTTGGAGTTGAAGTGGGTGAATCGGCTAGGTTGGGAATTGCGGCGGGCTTAGTTTTTATGTCTTTGAACACTATTTGTACACGGGGGAGGTTGCGATATTTATAGTACTTATAATAGATCCCAAGAGCAAACATCTTTAAATCACTTGGTTGGGCATTTTCTAAATTCAATATTAGGGGGCTACATCCAAGCCACTTCGTGGAATGGGCCCCCGCTTTGGCGAGAGTCATTCTAGTCTTAAAGGGGTTTTGCCACGATGTAATGTTGACGTGGGATCCTCCAAAATGGGTTTTTAATCACTTTTCTAAATATATGTGATTACAAAAATTGCAGTCTGAGAGAGCTACAGCCTTCCTTACATGCCCTTGGTTACTTCAAAGCTTCTATTGATACGACTGACAAGAGCTGTGTCTGCTGCCGGGTTGCGCGATCACACTTCTTATCTGATGAGACTGAGAGCTGCAGAAGTTTTTTAAGGCACCGGGTAAGAATATGTTTTCTTTTGTATACAGAATAAACTAGTTGTAGAGTGATTAGATCCCTGCTTTATCTGATGACAGAGAACATGAAGAAGCTTTCAAGCTGCTGTGTAGAAAAGCTGTTGTCTTTTGTACACAGAAGCCACAAGTTATAGTTTGATTATTTGAGTGAACATGTCACAGGATCCCTTATGCAGCTTTGTGCGTCTCTTTCTCTTTCAGCTCCTTGGTTTGTTTACATTAGCTTCTTAGCAGATAAGGCTCCTCCTGACAGTGCAGTCTGAGGCTGTGTCTTGCTGTATTGAGAATCCACTCTTGTACGGTCTATTATTTCACTTAAGTTTTGAGACGCTCTCTTGGAGTCCTCACTCCTCACTGGCCCCCACCCTCTCTCCCCTGCAGCTTCATGACTCAGCGTGATTTGTTGACATTCTGCCTGTGCTAAGCAGAGAGGTAAGAATCTTTGTCTCAGAAAACCCCCCCTTTAAAGGGTTTTCCCACTTTTACCCTTTATTGTCATGGCTTTCTTGGGTTTGTACCCCCAATCTTTCCCCGTTTTCCCGGCGGGTCTGACCAGGGGAAACCCAGTGTTTTCCCCGGGCCCTAGTAACACAAGAAGTTTGTGGACCTTGGTTTTAAGCCCCACCTGAAAAAAATACTCCCGGGGCCACGTCAATAGTCAAATGTCAAGATTCAAGGTTTAGTCGATTTCCCCAAAAAACGTAGGTTTGCTCCCCCCCCTGTTAACGTCAGAGTGAGTAATTAGAAAGGATATAAACTTCATGTTCACTAGGATTCGTCTCAGTGGGGGGTGTATCCAGGGTTTTTCCCCTTTCCCAAATTTTTTACGCTTTTGGGGTAGTGTTGGACTTGATAAGGCCCTTCAAAATCGGGGGCAAGCATTTTTTCCTATAGGCTTCCTTAATACCCCTTTTCCTGGTTGAAAGCTGTGTACACTTACCTGAGGATTCGGGAAGGGAAGCAGAAACTATAGAATAGTGTTAGTAAATTTCCCTTCGCAAGTTCTACAAAAAATTGTACCACTTTTTCATGTGATTCTGATAGTCCTGGTTTTTGATCTCTTTTTTTGGGGGGTGCCCCAAAAAGGTTTCTTAGGGGGTTTAAACCCCATGTTAGGGGGGGGGTATGTCGCATGATACAAGCGGGGCAGAAATTGGCCATTCTAAAGGACTTTCCTGACTCATTTTTAGCTTTGTTCTTCGGTCCTTTCATCCTCTCCCTTTTCGCTGAGCTTGGGATATATGGGGTAGAAATCCTTACCCCAGCCCCTAAGATCTCCCATAAATTTGAGTAAATCATGGCTGTAAATGGGGCCCCTGATCCCTTTCCACAATGGGGTACTAAAAAAATCTACGATAACCTATGGATTAATTTTTTAGCTGTGACTTAGCTTTTCATGTTGGTGACTGGGTATGCCTCGGCCCATCCTGAAAAATTTTACTATACTAAAACAATTCTATTTGCCTGATTAGAAATTTTTTGTTTGGCCCCTTGTATCCTTTGAATGGGTAAACGGCTTGGCCAAGTGTTGTGGTGGATCTTCTCTGTTTTGGCCGGTTGCAAGTTTTGCACATTTGACAAAACTTTGTTGTGGCTGTGATTTTTGTTGTTTTTCCAGGTGCATAGTAGAACTTTTTGAATAGGAAAAGCCTGGTTTTTCCTCTGTGAGTGTTGCCAGTGCCCATGTTGAAGGCTGGGTCTTTTTTTTGGGAGGCAAATGAGTCCATCTTTCTTCCAGATTCATTTTCCACTTGGCCCCTTGATCCTTCCATTCTTTCTTTTTTTCCTTGGGTCGTGTGAACTTGTTTGCCCTTTAATTTGTCATGGGTGGTTCCCCAGGCCCAAGTTGTTCTGGAGTTTTGTTCTGAGTCGTTCTCTTCTTTGAATTGTTCTTCTGGGCTTGGGGGTTTCCTAAAGGGCATTGCTTCTGGTTTCCCTGCCCCCTGCCGACAATTCCCAAGGCAGCTGTTTGTGTTTGATTGCCAATTGAGTTATCGGGCACCCTTGGGTTTTTACTTTTCCATGAGTTGACCTTGATAATTGCAACTTCTGTAGGTTTAAGGGGGGATTCCATGAGGTCTGAATGCGTTCCGCTGTTACGGGGTTCTGCTGCAGTCTAAAACCCTCTATTCTTCCAAAAAAGGATCCAAATCGGGGCTATGCGTGGGCATATCTTGAGTCTGTCTTGATGTTGGTTTAATACTGCCTGTCATGCTTGCTTTTTGGGGCCCCAAATGGGGGCGGGAAAAGTGTTTTCACCATCAGGTTTTTCCGTTTTGGGGTGATGATATCCTGTGTGGAACTACCGGGTGGCGGCAAATTGGACCATCGTCATAGTTCAGGTTGCATTTGGAGTTCAGTCTCTTCACTTTGATGGTGCAAAATTTTTGAGTTTTGAAGGGCTGCAAGGCGTCGTGGGAAAAGTGTTTCAGGTTATTCAGGCCCTTCGTCATACCCCCCCCTGGAATGGGGCAGTGGGTGGCGGATTAATTGTGTGACATTTCTGGAACGTGATATTAGAAGGCAACATCAAGGAACACTGAAGTCATGCTGTACTGGTGGTTGAGGAATAGGTTGATACACTTGATTTTTTTCTAGTCAGATTTGGCATCATGGAAAACACACATCAGCACTTTTTTGGTCTGGGTCCGCCCCTGAACCTGAGGTATCTTCTTTACTTTCTTCTTTTCCATTTTCCCTTTTCCCCTTGACCAGTACTTTAGGGAAACCCCTTTGGCAAAAATAAAGCTTTCTTTAGTAGTAGGTCCAGTTTCAGCCTGACAGAGTTAATCTTGCCCTTTAATTGTTCTTGAAAAACCCATCCATGAATGCAGGGCAAAAAAGAGGAGGGGTCTTTTTTGAGTGGCATCCCTAATTTTTAAAATTGTTGGTGATGGAGCTGATATTTGTCCCAGATTCAATCTTCTTTTGTTGGAATTTCATTGACACGGGCTTGGGTCCGTGAGCAGCCCTGGCCCCCCCCCCCCCCCCCCCCCCCCCCCCCCCCCCCCCCCCCCCACCCCCTCATCCAGATTCCCTTTTATTATAGGTAGATAAAATCTTGGCCTTGATTTAAGTAGGGCCCATTAGATCTGCCAGGTTGCTCATAGGCTTCTGTATTTGCCCAAAATTCTTCTATAAAAGGCATGGGTGCTTTTCAGGATCCGGGAGCTGTTCCCCAGGTTGAAAAACCGGGTTTGGGGTTTAAACTTGAATATGAGGGTCTCATCCTCGGTTTCTGGAGGCTATGGTGAGGCCTATGGGCTGTGGAAAATGGTTTTTTTCAGAACGTTGTTTTTTATTTTAAAAGGAATCAACTTCAGAGTATTGTGGCTGGGAAGTAGGTGGTGTAGGGGGTGGCTGGAATCAGGTATGCTTGGCTCCTCCCGTGTGCAGGGTCTCTTCCCGCATCGCGGATCTGGGGGGTTTGCCACTTTCTTTTTCACTAAATTGGTGGGTTGTGTTGTAATGTATTTTGCATATGTCCCCCCATTCTTCTTACATCACTATAGGGTTTCCCAAAATGCCGAGAAATTAGTGGCAGAGCTATTGACTGTCTGGGATGGTTCCCCGTCACATTGGATGTACCTAGAGGCTTTCCCTATGGGCTGCTGAGCAAGCGGGGGGGGCTGTCTAGGGTGTTTCTGTCATAAATGGGCCTACAGCAGGATTGGATAGAGCGGGGGGCGACCAGGGCCGGTGCAGTATGCCCCTACTTCCAGGGTTACCTTGGGTATAAGGCTCTGCTACTGTTGTATTTGGGGCCTCGTTTAAAGCCGGCGTGCTATCCCGACCCTGTCAAAATCTGGTTAGAGCGTTTACCTGGCCCCCAATTAAGCGTACCCAAAATCTCCTAACCATATGAGGTGTCTGTACCCTGACTAGTGGTGTAAATTTTTGAAAAACCCCCCTCCCTTGTTCTGTAATGGTAGGATCCCCTATCTCGGGAAAAAGGGGGGGTCATATGGACGAGGCATGGGCTGGGTCTTGAGGGGGGACCCCTGGGCTCAGGAAGGTTAAAGTCAGTAATGGGAGTCGGAAGCGGAGATCATGGTGTGTCAGCCCGTTGGGTTCCTTTTTTTGTGTACACTGGGGAAAAAATGAGACAAACGGAGGGAAGGGGCTTTTGCTCCTTGGTGCTGGGGCCCAGCGGAAGTTGGGCCTGTGTAAAAGGATCCGGGAAATCGTTTTTACGGATACAAGGGGTTTTTGTTCGGGTTCCCCGGGGGTATACCCCAAAATGGGGGCCCGAGGAAGTTCGGTTTGATCTAAGATGGCTGCAGAGGGTTTTTATCAAAATGGCCCCCAAGGAAGTTCCTGTTGGTACCAAGATGGCTGCCCAGAGGGTTTTACCAAGATGGCAGCACAGGGAAATTTCCCGTTGGCATACCAGATGGTGCCCGAGGGTGTACTAAAATGGCCGCCCCGGAAAATTCCTGTTGCCCCACTTCGTCCGCACCCAAAGATGACATTGCAACGGAAAATGGGACGGAAATGCGGAGAGGCGTGGTGCCCCACAGTGACGCACGTTTTAGGAAGTCCGGGTTCTGCAACCCACCGTGGTGCAGGTCCCCCCTTCCCCGGGCCATTTCCAGGCCTCATGGGGGGGTGGCGCTAACAGTTTCAGTTAAATTTGTTTTGGCACATTAGATTTTACGTAACCAAAAAACATTTCAGCTTTTTATCTCCTCCTTCTCCTTAAATTCTGCATACCCTTTAACTTGTAAAAACCCCCGGACTCTGAGATTTTAGCCTGTGCAGCTTCGAACAAGCCCTTATCTTCACCCTGCCTCTTCCCGTGTTAAGTATATCTTTCCCATGCTGGGGTGTAAATTTTCCCTCTGCGGCAATCCAGTAAATTTTTACAAGCGACTCATTCTTTACTATTTTTTCCTTCTCTCGCCCTGACCAATTTAAGCGGTCTGTGCCCCCGCAGGGGGTCTGTTTTTCGTATAAAATTCCGCAAGAAATTTTTAATCGAGATACAATCACCCGTGCAGCTGCTCACTGTGTTAAATCACAGTTCCCCCCAAAATCCACCTTCCCCCGGTTACAGGTCTTGTGTTGGGGGCCCCAACCCCCAACTGCAGTTTACGGTACCTCTACCACTCCGTAAGGAGTTTAAATTTTTACCAAGTCCCTAGTGAACTTATGGGACCGTAAGGGCTGTGGACACCTGCCCCGTCTCCTTTCCGGACTGACAGCCCCATATCCCAGTTTAAAAAATGTTACGGCTCTAAACACAAAACTTTTTTAACTAAAAAAGACAATTCCCTGCACTAAACACAAACTTTTTCTTTTAACTAAAAAAGACAATTCCCCTTTATCTCACTGTACTGGGTAAATTTTTCTTCCCTTTTTTAATTCTGTCATGTATGCAGTAACAGGCCGACGAGCCCTACTGGTAATGAAAGAATTATCAAAGGCTGCGGTTGGATCACGGAGGAGAGACACAATGTCCCTACCACCAGACGTTCAACCCCCCCAACCGTTTAAAAACCGGATTATAAAACCTTTTTCCCATTCACAGGCAAAATAAAACATAAGAATAGAGTAGACTTACGTGATTCAGTGAGGTTGCGCAAGCCTCATAGGAAGTGAAGGAGTCCGTGGGGTCAAGGCTTGTGGTCGTCCCCCTCGTGGGCCCCCTTTTTTTCAGGTGGGGTCAAATTTTCGGGTCGTGAAGCGAAAAAAAAATACCGGGTCAGTCAGTTGGAGCTTGCAGATTGGTCAGATGAAACCAAATAGAAAATGTTTTGGGAGAAACACAATCGCGTGCTTGGGGAGAGGGAATGCTGAGTTTCATCCAAAGAAAAACCATACTACTGTGAAGCATGGGGGTGGCAACATATGCTTTTGGGGCTGTTTCTTGCAAAGGGACCCGGGCGACTGATCCGTGTAATGAAAGAAAGGTGGGGCCATGTATCGTGAGATTTTGAGTGCAAACCTCCTTCCATCAGTAAGGGCATTGAAGATGAAACATGGCTGGGTCTTTCAGCATGACAATGATCCCAAGCACACTGCCAGGGCAATGAAGGAGTTGCTTCATAAGAAGTATTTCAAGGTCCTGGAGTGGCCTATCCAGTCTACAGATCTCTACCCCATAGAAGACCTTTGGAGGGAGTTGAAAGTACGTGTTGCTCAGCGACAGCCCCAAAACATCACTGCTCTAGAGGAGATCTGCATGGAGGAATGGGTCAACATACTAGCAACAGTGTGTGCCAACCATGTGAAGACTTCCAGAAAATATTTGACCTCTGTTATGTCATTGCCAACAAAGGATATATAACAAAGTATTGAGATGAACTTTTGTTAGTGACCAAATACTTATTTTTCACCATAATTTGCAAATAAATTCTTTCCAAATCAGTGTGATTTTTCTGGATTTGTTTTCTCATTTTGTCTCTCATAGTTGAGGTCTACCTATGATGTCAGTTACAGGCCTCTCATCTTTTTAAGTGGGAAAACTTGCACAATTGGTAGCTGACTAAATACTTTTGTCCCCACTGTAGACCTATTTGAGTAACACTAGTCTGTTCTTTCTTTAGCCTTTTCCCCACAGTCTCTATTAAAAGCTTATGAGATGAGTTTGAAAAGTATTTGGCCTGCAGATACACTGTGTATATACGTATACTATTGTCCTTCATGTAAAAAACTAAACACTACTGTGTTGAATCATTCTGTATGTAGCCATCGAAGCATGTCTCTGCATTTTTCATTTCCACTCTAATATTCTCCAAACTGTTAATTCTGCATTGTCTGTCCAAGCATTTCTGAATAATGTGACAATCTTGACCTCTGCTACCTCTTCTGGCAGACTACTGAAAGACCTGTAGACACTCCTCTCATCACACAGATGTTCTTCCTCTTACATGTATGAGTTAACCTACAATTTCGATTTCCACTTATCTGAATTTTTTTTTTTACCACGTAGACAGCTCTAAATATTTAGTGCCAAAATTTCCCACAATCATGTTTAAACAGATCTAAAAAACGCAAAGACATTATACTCAGGTTTGACATTCTATGAAAATTGAAAGGAGTAGTTTGGCTATGAAATAGGACTAGAAACAGGAATGTGTATATGAATGTGTATGTATGTGAGGACTTTCCCCTCAGCTCACACCTAGTTAGTACGATTGAAAAAAGACATATATCCATCAAGTTCAAACAAGGGTGGGGAAATATGTGGATGAGCGGAGGGAGATTAAGAATTTTTAAGCTTTGTTTCACCTACTGATGAAGACTTGGATCCCAAAAGGCAAGAACCAATCTGACTTAAATGAATATTGAATTTCTGATAGCAGATTTGCTATCAGACAGAATCTAGAATTTATATGGCTACATAAGTATTAATATTATTTTGTTTTAAATAATTAACTTTTAACTTTTAAATAATTTTTTAAAACCCTCAACTGTTCTTGCTGCTCCTCATACAGTCTATTCCAAAGAATTATAGTTCTCATGATAAAGAAGGCTTTTCTCCTCTGGAGATTGTATCCTTTTTTTCTCTCGACGAGGGGAATGTCCCCTTGTCTTTTCAGAGGGTTTAGATGAAATAGCTTTTCCCCATAGGTTTTGTAGGGGCCATTTATATACTTATATAAATTAATCATATCTCTCCGTAGCCGTCTTTCTTCAAGACTAAATAGGTTTAATTCTTTAAACCTCTCTTCATAACTAACATTCTCTATTACCCATATTAGTTTGGTTGCTCGTATTTGCACTTTCTCTAGCTCCATTAAATCCATTTTATAAATTGGAGAACAGAACTCAACTACTAGTGTTCAGTCCTGCCTATGACTCAAATACACAACTTCTTCCTCCATTACGGGCTTCTGACTGTTTACATCTCAGTATAAGATGTTGGCAGAAACCATAGCTCTTTTGGACGACTCAGTTATTCACCCCTCCCTATGTCTGCTTCAGGGCCCCCTCTGTGTCTAGATCCAGATGTGTTTTATGCATTGGCTTATTCCTTATAAACTCACAGCTCTGATGTTAAAGGGCTTGTGTACGAAAGCTGGTTCAATTAAAGCATCCCAGCGTGGCACTGGTTTATTGCTAGATATCTGTCTCTTTGTAAAAAATGTTCCTAGACCAGTGAAGACACATGCACTGTAAAAACTACTCATAAAATGCAATGAAATCAGTGACTGTTGTAAATATGTTGGAATACTACAGCACTTGTCCACATTCTACCTCCCCGGCTTCCTTAGAACAGCTCTATTTGTATGTGTGACAAAGTCTTATTTGCTTTCAAGTTACTACTCTTCCCTGGATGACCCTTCTGGAGCTATAAAAAGAAAACCAGATTCAGACTTACAGGTGTTTACAATATGGTAACACTTAATGTACAACTGTATCTTTTTGAAAGCTGGGACAGTATGGAAACCCATAACTCTATATGTTCTCATATTCTATAGTTTAGTAAGATTATTATGTTTATTATCATGAAGAACATCTTGCATCTCAATATATTATATAAAAAATATATAATATAAAATATTCATATTCTATAGTTTAGTAAGTTATGTTTATTATCATGAAGAACATCCTGCATCTCAATGTATTATATAAAAAAAACATACTTTTGTTGAACAAATTCAGTATAGTCCAGATTGTACCTTGGCTTCAAAGGTGTCAGAAATGATGTATATAAAAAATAATGTGTATAGTGGGCTATATGCCTTAAAGGGATTTTACCACAAGGATTTTACCTACATAGGTCACTCGCAGCATGAAAATGGGGAGGTTGGTGCTTGTGGCCATCCTCTCCATTTATTTCCATGGGAGCTCCCGAATATACCCAAGCACACTCACTCAGCTATATTCGGGGGCTCCTTTAGAAGTGAATGGAGAGGATAGCTGCAAAACTGCCCTTTTCATTCTCATGCATGTTCGGCTCGCAGCTAGCTGTGAACGAACTGTGCAGGGCATTTTACCTCATGGTAAAACCCTTAAAAATGAACCTGTCAGGTGGTTTATGCTGGCCTATCTGAGAGCAGGATGTTATAGACAGGAGGTGAGCTCTGTGATATTTAACTTCATATGATTTGATGCAGGAGTAAATCCTAACAGGGTTTCTTAAGACACAATGAGAATCCTGCCCACAAAGAGTGACTTAAAGCTTTCCCTGTGTTAGTTTGTACAGAAAACTGTCACTGAGTGTGGGTGGGACAAGCAGGACTTTCATTTTTTCTTTTAGGACTCCTGTTTGGATTTACTCTGCTTTTTACTTAGAAATTCTATTCCACATTCTAAAAACTTATGTATCACAAGAAGTTGGCTTTTCTCCCGTTTATCACATCCTGCTTCATGATTGGGTGGCAGTAATCACCCAACAAGTTCTGTTAACTGCATGCAGTGAATGAATATGACACTAAATATTTAAAAACACATTAATGTGCTCCCTTTAGTCTGTGACCCTTGAGGGTTCTGTTTTTTATAGTATAGCACAATGTCTAACATGGAGAGACACAAAAAAGCTAACCCAAGCAGCACACTAGAAACATGAAGGCACAGACAAACTGAGTATATAAATGTTTTTAAAATGCATTACTGTTCTATCTAGAATAAATAAAAACATGAGATTGGTAACGTAAACTTTGATCAAATTGTGAGAGCCCAGCAGTAAGGTGGCCTCAGTTCAGGCATAAATCTACACTACATGGAGTCACTTCTCTTAGTGCCTAAACCAAGCCTTCATACTTTTTAGGAAAGCAAGTTTCAGTTTTGCTTGGTTCTGATTAAAAACAGTCTGAAATGGATGGGTGGGGTGCTGGATTATAATGAGGCAGGACTTCACTCATACATGCAATCCAGGACAGACAAAAGTGATCAGCACCTCCAAGTATTATGAAATAAATTGTGCCGGTCAGAGGCGTAACTTGAAGCTCCTGGGCCTAGTGCAAATAGTAAAATGGGCCCCATCAGTTACCATGTGCCATTGACAATGCTGGTAGCAGAAGGGCTTTTGGAGCCCTCTCAGGCTGCAGGGCCCGGTAGCGACTGCTACCTCTGCACTCCCTATAGCTACGCCCCTGGTGCCGGTGCAAGTTATCCATCTGCTGACCCATTTGGCTGTCTTGGCATTTCCAGACCAGTATTCTAATACATAATATGCATCCAGATTTCTCAATTTGATTTGACCTTGTATAGTCATGGCCTCCTCTTATATCATGACCCCTCTCCATCAACATTAATCCCACAAACAAAAACACTTACAGAGTATATAGTCAAAAAGTTACAAAAATCTTTATTAATTACATGTTAAAAACAGTCTGAAGAAGCAAGGGACGCGAAACGCGCGTTTGGGTGGCTGGCTTGGTTCTCTGTGCTGGGGTAGGGGTTTCCCTCCATCCAGGTATTATGAGTTTCTTACTGTGGCTCTACTGAACATAGGTATATATGTATATACAATGACATCTAGTTTGATTCTGTTTATTGCACTTTGTATATACCTGTGTCAGCTTGGGTCAGTCTTGACCATTTGGGTCAGTATAGCCATGTAGAGTAGTGAACCATATCTGTAAGTGAACCAGATATGAAAGTGATAGATCTGAATCAAGGTATCTGAAATAAAACCGAACTTGATTGATTGAGCACCCCAGAGCCCTTACAAGCAACTGATCATGATCTTTTTCATCTCTTCACAGGTATGTTGAATTGTGAATAGTGGACTACACCTCCCATCATTTGTCTCTGCTGTATATGTATAATTGCTGTGCTGTGTTCTGGTATGTTGAATTGTGAATAGTGGACTACACCTCCCATCATTTGTCTCTGCTGTATATGTATAATTGCTGTGCTGTGTTCTGGTATGTCAAATGCATAGATTTCTCCCAATCTCTGTCCTGAATAATTACCCATTGCTGGCAGCTGGGCCCACTGATTTATATCAATGAACTCCAGATAGGATAGTATAAATTAGTTAGCTTGGGTCAGTCTTGACCATTTGGGTCAGTATAGCCATGTAGAGTAGTGAACCATATCTGTAAGTGAACCAGATATGAAAGTGATAGATCTGAATCAAGGTATCTGAAATAAAACCGAAATTAGACCGGAAGTGGGCCGAAGGGGGCTAGGAGGAACACCTTTTCTTGTAAGTATCTAGGCTTACAAAAAAACCCTGCTCAGTATTGCTGTCTATCTTGCAGCCATCTACCTCCTGGCTTACCACCCAGTTATTGCCCCTGAGAATCTTATCCACATCAGCGCCTCTCTCCTCTCCTCCCCCATGTGTTCATCACATACTCTCCTTTCCCTTTTCAAATACCACAAACCACCTGCTCACATATTGCTGCACAAACGCCGCTCATACTTATCACTGAACCATCTGCTGTATCTTTTTTTTCTCCTGCTTCTTGCTGCAGGTGACATCTCTCCCAACCCTGGCCCACCCTCCATTACTGTCACCCACTCCTCCTCCTAAGAAACCCTGCTAACCTAATTGCTATTCGCTGTACATCTTGCCAGTCCCTTTGTAAATGTGCTCTGTGGAATGCACCGATCGTCTGCAAACAACTCACTGCTGTTCATGACCTGTTTCTCTCCAAGTCCCTCAACCTGCTAGCACTCACAGAAACATGGCTCCAGCAATCAGAAACCACTTCCCTTGCAGCTCTCACCTCTGGTGGGCTACACATCACCCACACCCCCACACCTGAGAACAGGCCGGGTGGAGGAGTTGGCATACTTCTTCTCCACACTGCATTGCCAGGTCCTTCCTCTGCACCTCACTCACTTTCCCCTCCTTTGAGGTCCACACCCTCAGACTCTTTCAGCCATTTTCCCTCAGACTCGCGGTTCTGTACAGACCCTCGGCTCACCCCGCCAGTTTCTGGATCATTTTGCTGCCTGGCTCCCTCACATTCCTCTCTAATCGAAAATACCCACTCTCATCATGGGTGACTTTAACATCCCTATTGATGACCCCATGTCTCCCTCTGCCTCTCAGATCCTTTAACTAACCCCTTCTCTAGGCCTCTCGCAGTTTACTAACTCTCCCACCCACAAGGATGGGAACTCTCTTGATCTGGTTTTCTGTAACCGTTCCTCTCATCTCTAACTTTAATAATTCTCATCCTTACACTCTCTCTGATCACAATCTTATTTCCTTCACTATTACTTATTCTCACTCATCTCTGGACACAACTGCCGTTCCCATTCAGAAATATCCACTCCATGAACACTCAGGAATTACAGACACCATAACAGTCCTCACTGCCCCAATCTCCTCCCTCTCCTGCCCTGACCTGGCGTCCAAACAATATAATGAAACTCTTTCCACCATCCTGGACACATTGGCACCGCTCACACACCGCACCACCAGAGTCAGACGCCCACAGCCATGGCACACGCCTCAGACTCGCCATCTGCAGCGATGTTCCAGATGTGCGGAGAGTCTGTGGAGGAAGTCGAAGCTACCTGCAGACTTCCTCCACTACAAATTTATGCTCAGGACTTATCAAACTGCCCTTCACAGTGCCAAACAAAAATATTTCACCTCCTCATCGCAACCTTACACACAACAACCCTAAACGCCTGTTGACACCATCCACTCCCTTCTCAGGCCTAAAGCTCAGGCCCCGGTTCTCTGACCTCCATGCTGAAGACTGGCCACTCACTTCAAAGAGAAATTGACAACATCCGGCAAAACATCTCATCTCAAACCCCAAGCAGCAGCATCTGTCCCTCCCCGCACATCCCCCAGCCTACTCTCAGCTCTTGACCCGACGACAGAAGAAGAATTGTCCAGGCTTCTGCTGTCTGCACGCCCACCACCTGCTCTAGTGACCCCATTCCCTCCCACCTTTGTCCAGTCTATTTCTCCAGCTATTCATCTCTCACATAACTGCAATCTGTAACCTCTCTCTCTCCACTGGGATCTTCCATCTTCTTTTAAAACATGCTGTTATAACTCCCTTACTGAAAAAGCCCACTCTGGACCCAATCCTGCGCTGATAACTACCGACCAGTCTCTAACCTGCCCTTCATCTCCAAACTCCTGGAACGCTTGGTCTACTCTCGCCTAATCCACTATCTCTCTGCTAACTTTCTTCTTGACCCTCTGCAATCAGGTTTCCGCACCCTACACTCCACGGAAACGGCTCTAACTAAAGTCTCCAATGATTCATCCTAACCAGGGCAACTACTCATTGTTGCTTCTTCTGGACCTCTCTGCAGTGTTTGACACTGTTGATCACCAACTTCTCCTCAGCATGCTCAGCACCATTGGCCTCCAGGACACCGCTCTCTCTTGGTTCTCATCTTACCTCTGACCGCTCCTTCAGTGTCAAATTTTCCGGTTCTACCTCCGCTCCTCTCCCTCTTGCTGTCGGGGTTCCTCAGGGATCCGTTTCTTGGTCTCTCTCTCTTCTCAATCTATACAGACCCCATTGGACAAACCATCAGCAGATTTGGCTTCCAGTACCATCTCTACGCTGATGACACCCAATTATACATCTCCTCCCGAGACATCACTCCTGCTCTGCTACAAAACACCAGGGACTGCCTGTCTGCTGTCTCTGACATCATGTCCTCTCTCTATCTCCAACTAAACCTCACTAAAACTGAACTTCTAGTCATCCCACCATCTACTAACAGACCTTACCCTGCCCTTTCTGTCTCAGTGTGTGGCACCACCATAACTCCTAGGCAGAAGGCCCGCTGTCTTGGGGTTATACTAGACTCCGATCTGTCCTTCATACCCTATATCCAATCCCTTGCCCGGTCCTGTCACCTGCACCTCAAGAACATCTCCAGAATCCGTCCTTTTCTCACTGTTTAAACAACTCAAACTCTCATTGTTGCTCTTATTCATTCTTGTCTCGACTACTGTTAACACTCCTTGCTTATTCGTTCTCCCTCTGTGCAAAACTCTCCCTTCTCCAATCTGTCCTGAATGCAGCAGCCAGGCTTGTCTTTCTTTCCAGCCGCTATACTGATGCCTCTACCCTGTGTCAGTCACTGCACTGGTTGCCTATCCAGTACAGGATACAACATAAACTCATCACTCTCACTCATAAAGCTCTCCACAATGCTGCTCCTCCCTACATCTCCTCCCTGATCTCTGTCTACCACCCTACCCCGCTCTCTCCGCTCTGCTGATGATATTCAGGTTTACACTCATCAATCATCCGAACCTCCCATGCCCGTCTCCAAGACTTCACACGTGCGGCACCAGTTCTCTGGAACATGCTACACCGTGCGATCAGGCACACTCAGAACTCTCATAGCTTTAAAAGGGCCCTGAGAATACATCTTCTCACTCTGGCCTACCAGAATCCCTGATACTAACACCCTCCCCCCACACTCCCTAGCGCACTCATCTCATTTTCAGCACTTAATTGTATATAGATGTACTGTTTGGGTGGCAGGTTCATCTAAATTCTACATAAAACAACCCCATATTTATGTCACATGGCTGGACCATTGTAAATCTAGCACTTCTTACCCTTCGTCTCTCCCGTACACCCTAATAAATTGTAAGCTCTTGCGAGCAGGGCCCTCTCACCTTGTGTCTCATTGTAAGTAGCTTTTCATTGTGCAATGTATTTCTTTTGTCTGTACCTACACCCTCCAAATTGTAAAGTGCTGCGGAATATGTTGGCGCTATATAAATAAAGATTATTATTATTATTATTATATTTACTACAATTAATTATTCTCATATTCCTGTATATTAAGGGGACTTTTACAACAATAATATCTGTAGACATCATACTTTCTTGCACATTGAGGAACTATTTTGTGCCCGCAGTTAGTTAGGTTCTTTCTGTATGCGCCTCATTTTGATATAGGATTGTTTTTAACATGTAATTAATAAAGATTGTAACTTTTTGACTATATACTCTCTAAGTATTTTTATTTATGAGATTATGGACCAGTATGCTGTAGGCACAACAAGCCTGTTACCTAAGAGCCTAAGGCAATGTTCACATGGCTTATTTCAGAACGTATTTACGTCGGATTGCCGATCGTAAATACGTTCCGAAATCAGGTGAAAATCAGTTTCAAATAAGTGCCACTAAGTGTGGCACGTATTTGGAACTGATTTCGCGACGGATTCACCATCCCCATTCTTTATCGTTGGTGAATCCGTCCGGAAATAATTCACATGCACATTGTTTTTACGGCCGGATTGCGGCCGCAATCCGGAACGGAAATAAGCGTCGTCTGAACGATGACACGTATTTCCCATTAAAATCAATGTAAAACTGCCAGTTACTTGTTTGTAACTGATATCGCAACGGATTTGCGGCCGTAAATACAGCTGCAAATCCGTTGCGAAATAAGCCGTGTGAACGAGGCCTAAGAGTGCTGGCCCATGTGATGCAGTGATGTCTTTGCACCTGCCTGCAGTGTGTCCCTGATACAAGGAAGCCTGCTAATTGTTTGTGGGACAATAAGAGGGCTCTATAATTTTGTAGGTGGCACTAAGATGGCCCTTTAATTGTGTGTGGGAACTAAAGGGGCCCTTTAATTGTATGGGGGCAATGTTGCTGCGTTACTAATACTATGGGGGCACTATTACAATGTGGGGCACAAAGGGAGACACATTTGTGTGGGGCATTATTACCATCTGCATCAGTGTTTGTTTAGCACCATATGGGGGAGGTAACTAAAATTAGGACGGCATCAAGGCAGCAGCCATAGTATTGAGGAAGGCATCAGGATGAAACTGTTGAAGAGTAACAGAAAGAGTATGAATACGAGAGGTGATAGGTAGGGACTGAAATAAGTCTTGGGCTAGATGGATAAATGAGGAAAATGTGGTTATGTGATGTGGCCCCTGTATAGAGTTAATAATATGACTATTATTTAGAAACTGAATGCTACAGCAGACTTTGCTGAGCAGAGGATGAAGTTTCTTCCTAAATACTGGCAGTCACCTCCTCTGCTCAGCAAAGTCTGCTGTACTGTATTGCCTGCCGTGCCTATCCTAGTGCTGGCAAAGGGCACTTACTGACTACTACCGTTATCAAGCATTCTCTCCTCGCATAGCATCTATAGGACAGACCGGACAGGTAGAATAGTACTGTAGACCTTGCTGAGCAGAGGAAGTGACTGACAGAGTTTTAGGAAGAAGCAATCTAATTATCTTATCCAGAAGTGGTAACCTTTCGATTTGATTGCCCCACCACATCTTCTGCTTCATAAAGTTTCAAAGTCTGCTGTACTGTAGTCTGAGCTGTGCAGTGTGCACATGAGTCCAACCTTGAAAAAATAGTTTGCATGCCCCTGACCATTTTAAGTTCATAACAATCTATCAGAAGTATTATTGGATGTTTTGTCCTTTACAAGACTCTTTCACTCACTCTTCTCCTTCATCTTCTCCTTTACTACTTAATAACTTCTGACTTATTAGTTAAGATGTATAGGCCACTCATCTTTAAAGGGGTTTTA
>JAODAL010037193.1:0-40722 GCA_025379985.1 Phyllomedusa bahiana | reverse complement strand
AGGGTTGGATATGGGGGGAAAGGCAGATCAATCTAATAAAACCCCCAAGACAGGGGGCCTGTGCCTAGGAGAATAGTGGTCCCAAATACAGAAACAGAAATAGCAGGGGGGGGTTGGTTAGTAATGGGGAAAGAAAAAAATTCGGTTTGTGAGGTTTGTTTCAATGGAGAGGGACATGAGTCGGACAGGGGACGACAGCAGGTGTTTTGAGCAGGCTGGAGTGTGTGTTTCCCTTTAAAAGCTTTATACCTGCTCGCACCATCCGTTATTCTTTTTGAATCGCCACTGTAGGGAGTTGTTACTTATCGGGGCTGACACCTGTCTACGGCTAACTGCTGGTCCTTCATCTATCCCGACCCGTTGCTTTGCCCTGCACTTTGGCTGTCACCGTGGGTCACCACCAATACCATCTTGCCCACAGTGATCACAGAGGATCCACATCCATATCCGGGCGATCGACGGGTCAGTGCATACTGACACCGCCAGATAATTAAAAGGGTTTTTTCTATTGAGGCAAACACACTGGTACAGTCAGATTTTTGGCGGATTCTAAATCTGAATCTGCTGAAAATCCGCTCCAAAACCTCCGTTTGACATACTTAAGGGGGGCACATGCGCCCCATGGGGGCCCCCCTGGCTCTTGATCTAAAACATTTAATTAAAAAAAAAAGTTTCTAAATACATTGTATGAGTTCCAAGACCCGCTCAGAGCCCCAGGCACTTATCTCCAGGAAGAAATGGAGCACCTGATGTGGAATCTTTTAAATAGTAACTGTAGGAAAACACAATGTTATCATGAAATTTCAGGATACCGTGCGCCGACTGCTATTAAGATGCATTTAGAACCAGTTTGGCACAGACTTTGTTTGAAAAACTTTTATTTATCAATGAAACAGTAGTGCATTTCTCATTTGTTCTGTAGTCAATGGCGTGTGCTTATCTTCTATTGATGCAATTTATGACTGAGCTATTTATCCTCTTTCTGACCAGGCTCATTTTCATTTTATTGTGGGGTTTTAAACTATCGGGCTTTTTCATGCTTATCTTTTTTTTATTTAAATTTTTTAGATTTGATTTTTTTTTTTTTTTTTATCAAGGAAAATAGTAAAAAAAATGTAAAAAGTCTGTTTTTTTTCCCCTTTTTTAAAGTGTGGTGTAGTTATAGTGTAATATTAGAGAGAGTAAAAAGCACAAGGGGGCCCGGGGGGATGGCCCATAGTCTACCGGAATGCCCGGGCTCGGGCTGGAAAAAAAGCCATGTAGTACTGGGGTCATTAGGGATTTGGCATTGACAGTATTATCATCATAAATGCTATGCATTAAAGGGGGTTGTCTCGCTACAACATTGGGTTTTAAATTAAAAAATCTTTTAAAAAAAAAGAGCTTTGCAATTTTTTCATTACAAATTCCCATGATTTGAAATTTTCCCTTTTGTGTAGTACATCAGCTTCCAAATCCTATAGCAGCTGACCTGTTATCTTTATCTCCTGGCTGCAGGTTGAAACTCATCCCTTCAGAAAACAGGTCAAGCAGAGACCGCCCAGCACAGAATGCTTCTTTTAGTGGGAGGGGGGGGGCTCGGGCTTCGTGTCTTGCTGCCTGGTTTAAACCCCTTTGTGTGTGCCGCTTCCCCCGCTCTCTAAACAGATTGGGAGAGAAAGGTGAACAATAAATTTGATGTGACAGCAGTGACCCTGTGTGTTACTATAATCATGATTGTCTGTGGAGCTTGACTAACTAATAAAACAGATCGGGGGGCAGGGTGCTTGCTTCATGCTCGGCTGTTTTAATTGAAACTTTGGGTGTTTTAAAGTAACACTTCCCACTGCCCGTGTCTGTTCTGATGGGGTTTTTTTTGGTTGCTGGAGATGGGGAGTTTTGTTTTCAACAGCAGGGGGTATAGGAACCCTTAAAACCCCCCGCTCGCTTTTAGCAATCACAGCTTCAAAGACCCTCCACACTCATAGATCAGCCCCTCTCTGCGTCCTCCTTTTTAAAAATACAAAATTAAAAACCCCAACAACCTAAAAGGAAAATTAACCCAACAAAAATTACCCAAATTTAAAGAATTATAAAACATCCTTTTAAAATTTAAAAAAAAAGGAAAAAAACCCCAAATTCCCAAAAAATTTTTCCTCCCTTCCTTAAAAAACTTTTTTAATTAATGAACAAAATCCTTTTTTAAATTCCATTAAAATTTTTTTACTATAAAAAAATTTTTTTTATTTTTTTTTTTTCCAGGTTCAGACTGGGTTTGTTTGAGGACATGTAAGTTCTTCCCGTGCAGGGGCCCCCACGAAATGGGTTTTTAAAAGGGGGGAGAGGAAATTCTACAGCAGGTTTTCTTTTAAAACACCTCAGGCTGATCCAGGTTGGGGGGGAAAAAAACCCCCTAGACTGCGAGTTTTTAACAACATGGGTTGGGGATATTGTTTTGTTTTTTGGGGGCGAAGTCAAGCTAAAGTTGTTTCTAAAATTTTTCTTTTAATTTTTTGATAATAAACGCCCAAACGGGGATTTTAAAAGGGGTCACGAACCCGTTTATTTTCCCCGGGTAAAAAATTTTGGGGTTATCCCTACAATATAGATACATAACAGTTAAACCCTTTCCCCTAAAACTATATAAAAAGCCCCATCGCCCGGTTTTTTTCACTATCTGGGCATGAAAAACAAATAAACCCTTCCCCCCTTTTTGGGCAAATAGGAACCAAAAAATTTTTTATTTTGCCAAATTTTCCCAAAAAAAGAGAGAAAAATTTTTTTAAAGGGATTTTTATTACTTTCTGCAAATCAAAAGTTTTCCCAAACACTGGGAATTACCTCCTTTTTCACAATTATGGGACCGCCCATATTAAAAGAAGGGGCAGGGCTTTGGGGGGCTTCTGATAGGTTTATTGGGGAACATCTGAGTTAGAGACACGAAAAGGATGTTTTTTTAAAGCACACCAAAACAAAACGCGGGCTTGTGTAACATCAGGGAAAAAGGCCCTAAAAAAATTTAACCAAGATTCAGGAAGGGGAATTGGGGATTTTGCACAAGTCGGGATCATCCGGGGTGTGATTTCCAGATACCTAAAGGGTTCCCCTCTTTCCCATCTGTACAAACAAAAAATTTTCAAGTACAAAAAAAAAGGGGAAGGGCCCCACCAAAAACCGTTTCCGGGAAAAAAAGGAAAAAAAAGGGTTCCCTGTCTCAGAAAAGAACGGGGTTTTGGGTCCAACATGTCATATAAACCCCCAAAGAACAACAAAAAAAGACCTTGTGAAATGCGGTGAAGCGGGAAAATTTTGTGTCATTACCCCAAAGGGAAACGAACTGTAAAAACCCAAGGTTGAAAAGCCCTTCTGCCATGAAAACCCTTTAAACTCCAAAAAAACAAAAAAATTTTCCAGTTTAATGTTAGAAAAATTGCACGGGAACACAGCCCTAAAAATTTTTTGGAGACATATCCTGTGGTCTGACAAAAAAAAAAATTTGAACTTTTTGGCCATAATGACCAAAAATTAAGTTTGGAAAAAAAAGGGGAGAAGCTTGGAACCTAAAAAACACAATCCCAACGTGAAACATTTGGGTGGAAGCATCATTTTTGGGGGTTTTGTGTTGCAAACAGGAGGGACGGGTACACTTCACAAAATAGATGGCACCATAGGAAAGAAAAAATATGGCAATTAGAAGCAAAAAAACCAAGACATCACCAGAAGTTAAAGCTTGGGCAAAAAGGGTCTTCCCCAAAACGAAATGGGGCCCGAAGCTACCGCCAAACTGGTTACCAAAATTGGGTTAAAGGGGAACCAAGTTAAAAAATTTTTGGAAACGGCCATCACAAAACCCTGATCCAAACCTATTGAAAAATTTTTGGGCAAAAAAGAAAAAAGGGCCCTGCGAGCAAAAAAACCCCCAAACATGGGTCATGACACCATTTCTGTCAGGAGGAAAAGAGCCAAAATTTTCCCACCAACTATTGTGAGAAGCTTTGAAGGAAACCAAAAAATTTGAAGCCAATTTCCCACGTTTAAGGGCAAGGGTTTCCAAATACAAAAGAAATGGGATGGAAAATTTTGACTTTGCAGAAAATAAAAAAATGCCTTAAAATTTCCCCCTCTTTTTTTTTTTTTCAATTTTTTTTTGATTTTTTTTTTAATTTTTTTTTTTTTTTTTTTGGCGTTTTGGGAAATATAAATAATTTTGGGTTTTCCCAAAATTTACCCCAAAACGGGGAATTTTAAATTTTATTTCATTTCAGATAGTGAGAAAAACCTCAGATGGGGCTATCTGAAAACCCAAAAAGTATTTTAAACTTTTGGTTTCAAAATTAAAATATTCTTTTTATAGAAAACGTGATATACATTAAAGGGGGTTTTGGGGGATAAAATAAGTCATTTCAGCTGTTGTTGTTTTGTTTTATTATTTTTTTTGTGTGTTTATTAATTTTTTTAAAAAAAAATTTCTATATAAATTGTGCCTCCCGACCCCCACCCCCCCAAATCCCGAAAAGGGGAAAATGGTGTGGGGCATATTTTAGGGAAAAATTTTTTTTGGTTTTTTTATTTACCCCCCAATTTTGGGGGTGGTAATAAGGGGCGGGGGGGTTAAATAAAGAACCCAAAAGAAAACGGGGGAAACCGGGGCCCTGGGGAAAAACATTTTTAAAATGGGGGAATTTTTTAATTTTTGTGTATAAGGGGGGGGGGGAAAAGTAATGTAAATGGGGGGAATTGGGGGGGAAGGGGGGAAATCAATACGTCTCTGCTTCTAAACTTCCAATTGCAGGCACAATGATTGTAAACTTCCAAGGGAATAAGAAGTTACCCGGCAAAAGGGAAAACAGCACCCATTAACAACTTTGTGAGGTTGCAAATGACGTCTATCTTGATGACTGTTTGTATAGGAAAATACAATGACTAATATAGTAGCCCAGTGCAAATATGCAGTGAGTTCTAAAATGATAGAATAACTTTTATAACGCCCCAGGCTTATACACAGTACATTCTCCATGTGTAGCGTCATTACTTTGAGGACTACACTATACATGGAGCTTGTAGTGTGTCTAAGTCTTGGGCATTCTAAAAGTTTTTCTATAAAAAAGTTATAAAGTTATAAAAGTTGTTCTTATTTGCACTCGGCTCCGGGCTACTATTATTATTGCAGTCACCAAACAATGGTCCGATACCAGTTCTACACAGTCATACCTCCCAACTTTTAGAGAGTGCAAAGAGGGACACATCAGGCCACGCCTCTAACCATACCCAAAACATGACATCACACCAAGACACGCCTCTAACCACGCCCCCACACATACATGCCACCTTTTTCGACAGGCAAATAGGGACACATTTTCAGGATTTATTTTTATCCAATGATAAAATATTAAGTAAGTTGTTATGTTATATACAGCAAGGAAACAACCAGATACTTTTTATAGCAAGAAAGTCCAATTTTTGACGCAAATCTGTTTTCTAAATGAAAAAGAGGGACATTTATAGAGCAAAGAGGGACAGAGGGACAAGGTTCAAAAATAGGGGCTGTCCCTCCAAAATAGGGACAGTTGGGAGGTATGCACAGTGACTACTCTGCTGTTACATCCAGGTGATGTCTTCTCTGCTTTCCCTTTGTTTCATCTATCTGGGTTGAGGCCTCTGCCTACAAACTCCCTATCCTGCTGTTTACCCCATGTCACTCTCAGTTCCCCTATACAAGTGGTCTGCAAAGTGCAGCTCTCCAGCTGTTGGGAAACTACAACTCCCATCATGTCCACTAATATAGATTATATAAATGCATGGCATCTGCGCTATCAGTAAGGCCTGGCTTCTCTTTCTGTCTTGAGCACTGCACAAGCCAAGTGTCTCTCTGTACTGGCCCTTGTCCTGACTTCCTCTGTCTTGCCGTCACTGGTAAAGCCTTCCTCTGCCTGTCTCTGGTGTGTGAGTCTCTATAGCCCATTTGTATTGGACAACCTGCTCCTGGTCCTCAGCCGGCTTGAGGACAGGACAACCTCTTCCATGCTGGAACTGGAGCACTCTAGAACTAAACTCTAAACTAAACTGACTCACTAAGATGGCTGCATATTTAAAGAGGTATTCCCGTTTTATTGATTAGCTTTAAGCATGTAGGCAAAGATAAATACATTTTGCTTCTCTTTAAAGTTAGGAGGAGATCTTATCTCCTGCTTTTGCCTGTGAGTTTTCCGGCCACCTCTCTCTGCTCTAGCCGGTTTCAGCAGTGGTTGGGATGGGGATGTCACTCCCTGTTGTGATTCTGATCTGTAAGAAGGGAGCTTGTTTATATTACTTACTGACAAGCTTTAACTCTTTAGAGCTCTGTAGCCTTGTGCATGACAGATTATAAACCTCCTGCAGTCATCTCACTGTAATAGGAATAGCAGAGCTGACCAGGAAGTGTGGCTCTATGGGACAGCATAGTGAGATAACCTCTTAAAGGCCCCTGTCTTCCCCTAATCCCCAGGCTACAACTGATAGGCTGCATGTCCACTATAGGACACTAGTTGGATCACATGGTGTCCTCTATTAACATACTAGTGCACCATTATATATTTAACCTTCATGACAAAATTGAACATAACACATTAAATACAAATCACTGTTCTGCATCTACACCAATGGCGTAGCTAGAACTTTTGCCGCTGTTGCTATATTTTCTACTCCTCTTTTACAGACCATACCCCCACTTTTCAAGCCACACCCATTTATACAGGCCCCTCCTCGCACTCATACATCATAATCGGCACTTAAAAAAATGTTTTTATGTTACTATATTCTAAGAATCCAAACTTTTTTTAAACTTTTCTGTCTATGGAGCTGTGAGAGGGGTTTTTTATGTACAGGATAAATTTATGACTAAAAAGCAGCCCTGGCACAAAACCCCCACCAGTCCTCATACAATATCCACCTTCAAGTGTTCCCTTATTCACACACCTCAACACTTTGTAAAATAAACACCCCCATAAACACAAGCAAGAAAGTAAAAGTGGCGCAGAGAAACCCCCTCATCAGAGCGTCAGGGACAGGTGTGAACTCACGTTTACAATCAGGAACAATTGTACGCTGCTACTATACAAGCGCCAATATAACCTACATACTGCCATATAAGGACCACAGAATGGTCAGACACCAGCTCAGGTCACCATAAGGCCTCGTTCACACGGCTTATTTTGCCGCGGATTGGCGCCGTACTGCGTGCCGGATTTGCGCTTCAGTACGGCGCCAATCCGTCGGAGTCATTACGGTAATCCACTGCTCTCATAGAGAACAGTGGATTCCGTCGCTCCTCCCCGCTCGGCGAATCCGCCGCAGGGGGAGAAAGTGACATGCACATTATTAACGGCGCGTACGCGCCGTAAACAATGCATTGTCTATGGGGTCGGGAGCGGCGCCCCCGCCGCGCTCCGCCCCCATCCCGCCCCTTATTCACGGCGGATTTGTGAGCTCAATACTTCTCACAAATCTGTCGGGAATAAGCCGTGTGAACACGGCCTAACAAGGACTACAGCACTGATCCAATATAGAAGCAAAATAACCATCGACATCCAGGGACTCACAGATGACGTCTTCTCTGAGTCGTTCTCTTCCCTGATGAGTTGTTCCCTTTTTCTTTTCCATCCGACTCAGACCACCATGATGACTTCTCCTGTCCATACACAATTTACCACACAAACATCTTAGATTTGTAACTTTTCCAGCACATCCCTATCAATTCCTACCTCTCTACAAACTCCTCATCCATAGCGCCCCAAATAATGTCCGTCTTGTGTCTCTAACAGTAAGAAAATCCCAAGAAAGCCATGGGGCTTCCATTTGTGCAGCCAGTTTTGGTCTTTTCTTGTGTCCTTATATAGTAGGTAGGCACATCCCCAAAATAGGTATGCAGAAAGGTAGAACCCATTTTATGTTGGTATACCCCAATTAAGCAGGTAGGGAAATAGGTACTCCATTAAGTAGGTGGTTAAGTATATAGGTAGGTTAGGTTAGGTAGCAAGATATACAGGACTTCCAGAAGGTAGTTAGGTATAGAAGTCCTCCATTAAGTAGGTAAGTATAAAGGACCCCATTAGGTAGGTATATAGGCCTCCTGTAGGTAGATAGTTACAGTATATAGGCCCCCTGTAACTAGATAGATATATAGGCCCCCTGTAGGTGGATAACTAGGCATATATACTTTCTGTAGGTACAGTATATGACCCCTGTAGTTTGATAGTACATAGGCCTGACTGACTGAACGAGTGCTAGTGTCCAACTTGAGTGGCATGATGTCATCACGCCGCCTACTCTGTGATGCCGCTCCCGCATAGTTGCCAACTTTTGATAGTAGAAAAGCAGGAGATTGAAGAGGGCGGCGCGCGTATGGAAAAAAATTGCATGGACAAGCCCGTCTTGTTGCTGTGCCACGCCCCTTCAAAAAGCCACACTCACTCCACCTAACTGCATAACGGCTTTGTAAGAAAACCAGGTAGATGCTCCCTCTAGCCAGGTAGTGCCCTTATAGCCAGGTAGTAGCCCCTCATAACCAGGTAGCGCCCCTTAAAGGCAGGTAGATGCCCCCTTGTAGCCAAGTAGAGGCCCCCTTGTAGCCAAGTAGATGCCCCCTTGTAGCCAGGTTGATGCCCCCTTGCAGCCAGGTAGATGCCCCCTTGCAGCCAGGTAGAGCCCAATTTGTAGCCAGGTAGTGCCCCCTTTATAGCCAGGTAGAGGCCCCCTTTGTTGTAGCCAGGTAGTTGCCCCCATTGTTGTAGCCAGGTAGTTGCCCCCTTTGTTGTAGCCAGGTAGAGGCCCCTTTGTTGTAGCCAGGTAGTAGCCCCCCTTGTTGTAGCCAGGTAGTTGCCCCCTTTGTTGTAGCTAGGTAGAGGCCCCCTTTGTTGTAGCCAGGTAGAGGCCCCCTTTGTTGTAGCCAGGTAGTTGCCCCCCTTTGTTGTAGCCAGGTAGTTGCCCCCTTTGTTGTAGCCAGGTAGTTGCCCCCCATGTTGTAGCCAGGTAGTTGCCCCCCTTGTTGTAGCCAGGTAGAGGCCCCCTTTGTAGACAGGTAGAGCCCCCTATAGCTAATAAAAATAAAATAATAAAAGCCACTTACCTCACCAGGCTCCCTGCAGCACGGCCAGCTCCGGACATCTCCCGGCCGACCGACCGACCGACTCAGCGTCGCAGAGGGAGTGAGTGCGGCCGCGCGTCACTCCCCCGGCGACGCTGATCTGTATGTACAGCGCACACCGGCGCTGTACATACAGGGGGAGAAGGGAGGAGGGGAACGATCCCTCCTGCCTCCTCCCTGTACGGCAGCTGCACGGAGCGTGCAGCTGCTGACTGTGCGGCTGCGGCCACACAAGTCAGTGAAACTCGCCGGGCGGGCGAGCGGCCGCTGCGGCTGCTTTACCCGCCTGTAGGAGCGGCCCGGCGGCGTCAGAGTAGCGCACTAGCGCTACTTTGGCGCGCGGTCAGTTAAGAACCCCGCTGCCTGCTGGCGGCGGGAGGTTCGCCAACTCTGCCGGGGTGGCGGCGGGGGGGGGGGGGGGTGACCCCCATTATCGGGACCCCACCCCCCCCCCCCCCCCCCGCTAAAAGCGGGAGAGTTGGCATGTATGCGCTCCCCGGCATCTCCTAGGCCAGGAGCTCAGGGTACAAGTCTTTAAGAGACACATTGGTGCAATAGGTGTGCTCTATCTAATTGCTATATCACCCTGCTTACTCCTGTGACCCATACACTTTGCCTCTGGCTCACAGGAGTAGTCAGTCAGCGGGGTAGGGAGTCAAAAGCTCCCTGTTTTGCCACTGTTTTTAACTGTATGTGCGACATGCGGATGCGCATACAGTGTAACAGACGTGGCGGGTTCGGGCCTGCACATAGACGTGCCACACGGACCTGCTGCAGAGAGCTGTGTGCAGCCCACCCCCTTCCTATTCCACTGATGTACACGGTATAGACATCCTATACAAATACACTTCTATACATTCACTTTACAGCTCCTGTACATAACTCGTGTACTCTGCCTCTTGCTTTCTTCTTCTTTATCTGCCTTTATTCCTGAAAACCAGCCCCAGGTCTTCCATGCCCAAGGACCCATTGAGAGTATCCACTGCTCTCCTATGAGCCAGCCCGAGCCTGGTGTCACCCTGTACAGTGATCCATGTAACCTGGGCCTGTTAACATCTCCAAACACAAAGATTCTACTTGTGGAAGTGCAGCCTATGAGTGTCACCATGCGCTTCCTTCCAAAAACGCCAGGGCCTGTGCCAGTGTGGATGCCAGCCCCGAAAACTCTCATCCTTGATGTGACCCACATGAAAGCGGGGTCAAACTATATAGGTGGCATAGCAGTTAACCCTCATGTGCTCGGCTCTATATACACCGTCCCTTTGACCCCTGCAACCATAGTTTGCTTCAAGTCCACAACGGCCTCTGGTTTAGAGCTTCTAATGGGTTGTCTACTGCAGCAAGGGCTCTTCTCGCTCTATTGACTGTAGTCGCTCTCCGCTGTTCATGGTTGGCAGACCCCTCTACTCTCCGCAGCACTCTTCCCGTCACTCCAGAGTCCTCTGACCAGGCTCTCTGTGTAGGAATCATGCTTAATACAATCTTTGATCAAAAACTGTAAACTAAGGTTTTTCATATTTTCCTTAGCAGTAATGCATTTCCAATATTCCTATATACCTTGAGGTTTCACTTAGTTTTTAGTGTGCCGCTGATATTTGTATTGGATGTATGCTATTGCCTTTTCAGTGTGCACCTATGCTTACGTTTTTCAAAATGTATGGATGTGCACAGCCTAATTGATTTTTGAAGTCTATTTGAGGAATGGCAGCCTCATTGGCTTGCTGCACTCCGCTTACCTCTTTTAAACTAGTGCAGGATAATTCAGTAGCAGGTTTCTATCACTCCCTGAGATGTTGTAGTCTGAATGGACTCCTAGTGAGGTAACATGTTCAGTGTTAGGGACTCACCTGTACTGGAAACCCGTTGACGCTATTGGGAGGTGAGCTTAATACAATCTTTGATCAAAAACTGTAAACTAAGAATCCCAGGTTTTTCATATTTTCCTTAGCAGTAATGCATTTCCAATATTCCTATATACCTTGATGTTTTACTTAGTTTTTAGTGTGCCACTGATATTTGTATTAGATGTAGGAATCATGTGTCACCTATTCTGCTCCAGTAGATGTTCTCTCCCACCGGGATCCTCAGCACAACTTCTCCTGCCACACCTGTATTACACACCATGAGCACCAGCCCAACACAGTCACCTGCTCACTCGACCACCGATTAGCATCTACCTAGGGGTCTCCTCATGCTAGCCCCTGCATGAGGCCAAAATTCCCCTGCACCATGTTGTTCCCTGTTCATGCAAAACAGTCAGCTTGCTTGAGAAAAATGCCTCTTACAAAACCTCCTCCACAAGTGCTCGGTCTAATGGGTTTCAACCACTCCCATAACAGTGCAATCCAAAGTAACAGAACAGCTCCATATCCATAGAGGAGTATAAAAAGTTAAACTTTATTCCACATTGCTAAAAACAGCATGATCCAAAAATATCTCCATTTCATGTGAGGACAGCCAACAATGGAGCTATCTTACTTAGAGCATCGGGCAGGTGGAAGCGCAGGTGTACAGGTTGATGCATTTCGGGAGTTTCCTCTCCCTTAGTCGTGACCTTATGTTGTTCCCTGTTGGTACAGTTCACTTTAGCATCTCAATCTACCACCTTTTGGATGGAGGGTGCATCAAACAATGACTAGATAGAAGCACATATTAGGGACAATTGTGATGGATTCTCTATTCCTTCAGTGTCCCCACATCCCACCTCTACACCTGCTCATCACTATTCCCCCCTAACTTCCTTCTCTACTGTCACTCATGACAACCTTTCCTCTCTACTGTCCAAATCCAACCTCACTACCTGTAATCTTGACCCACTGCCATCTCACCTCATCCCTGACCTTAGTGCTGTTATCATCCCAGCCCTCTCTCATCTCTTCAACCTATCATTAACCTCTGGTATCTTCCCTTCCTCCTTTAAACATGCGGCCATCGCCCCCATCCTTAAGAAACCATCTCTTGACTCCTCTTGTCTGTCCAACTATCGCCCCATCTCACTGCTTCCATTCGCTTCTAAACTCCTCGAACAGCACGTCTATCTTCAACTTTCCTCACAGCTCTCCGCCAACTCTCTCCTTGACCCGCTCCAATCTGGCTTCCGTCCCCACCACTCTACTAAACCACCCTAACCAAAGTCACCAACGACCTAGTAACTGCCAAAGCCTCATGCCACTACTCTGTGCTTCTCCTCCTAGACCTGTCCTCCGTCTTTGACACTGTCGACCACTCACTCCTCATACAAATCCTCTCCTCCCCCGGCATCATGGACTTGACCCTTTCCTGGATCTCCTCGTACCTCACTGATCGGACTTTCAGCGTCTCTCACTCACGCACCACCTCCTCCCCCCGGCCTCTCTCTGTTGGTGTCCCCCAGGGGTCAGTCCTGGGCCCACTACTCTTTTCTATCTACACTCTTGATCTGGGTCAACTAATAGCATCGCATGGCTTTCAATGCCATCTGTATGCTGATGATACCCAACTCTACATTTCCAGCTCAGATATTACCTCTCTACTCTCCCGGATCCCTGACTGTCTGTCCTCCATTTCCTACTTCTTCTCATCACGTCTCCTGAAGCTAAACTTGGAGAAAACTGAATTAATGATCTTCCCACCATCCCTCCACCTGATCTCTCTATCACTGTTAATGGCTGCACTCTCTCACCAGCTCTACAAGTCCGCTGCCTTGGGATAAACCTTGCCTCCAACCTGTCCTTCAAACCGCACATCCAAGCCCTCACCTCCACCTGCCGCCTCCACCTGAAAAATATCTCCCGTATCCGTTCATTCCTTAACTTCGAAAGCACAGAAATGCTGGTCCATGCCCTCGTCATCTCACACCTAGACTATTGCAACCTCCTTCTCTGTGGCCTCCCAGCTAGCACCCTCGCTCCCCTCCAATCCATCCTTAACTCTGCTGCCCGTCTGATTCACCTCTCTCCTCGCTACTCCTCTGTCTCTCCCCTCTGCCAATCTCTTCTCCGCCTACCCTACTCCGGCTAGCGAATACAGTTCAAGTTAGTAACCTTGACCTACAAGGCTCTCCATAGCCTCTCCCCTCCATACATCTCTGCCTTAATCTCCAGATATATCCCCTTACGCAATCTCCGCTCCTCACAGGACCTTCTTCCCTACTCTCCCCGTGTCAACTCCTCACATAACCGTCTCCAAGATTTCTCTCATGCTTCCCCCACACTCTGGAACTCACTGCCCCAACACCTCAGACTCTCCCCCACTCTCACCAGCCTCAAAAGCAACCTGAAACCCCATCTCTTCAGGAGCCTATAACCAGCAATAACCCCACCACCAGTACACCAGCCCACAAACATGTCTGCCCCTCACCTTCTGTCTCTTCCCACCTTCCTTGTAGACTGTAAGCCCTCACGGGCAGGGATCTCACTCCTTCTGTACCAGTTGTTAGTTAGAAATTTGTCACCTTTGTACTTGTTTGACCTATGTTATGCATGAAACCTGAATGTATAGCGCTCTGGACCAAGGGCGCTCAAAAATAAATAATAATAATAATAATGGATAAGGAAGGTGGGACGGGAATTAATTAAGGAAGTCCCTAAAATGAGGCAGGTTGATATATACTGTAGGTAGACCCTCCATTTGGTAGGTTTATTATGGTAGCCCATATATTAATTACCTCACCCCCTTCCTTAAAGGTGTCCCATTAAGGGAGGAGGAAGGGGGGGAATTAATTATGCTAGTCTCCAAAATTAGGTAGGATGATAGGTAGCTAATCTCCTTAATAAGGTGGGTTGATAGGTAGGTTGGACCTACTATTTGTTAGTTTGACTATGGTAGACCCTGCATTAATAAATTACCCCCCTTCCTTTCTTAATGGTGCCTCACTGGAAGGGGAAGGTAATTAAGGTAGCCCCCAAAATAAGGCAGATCGATAGGTAGATCCCCAATTACCGTTTCCCCGAAAATAAGACAGCGTCTTATATTCATTTTTGCTCCTTAAGATGCACTATGTCTTATTTTCAGGGGATGTCTTATTTTTCCATGAACAAATTATAGCATGCTATACTAGTGTGTGTATGTGTATGTGTGTGTATATAAATATCTTAAAGTTTAGAGTCACAAACCATAGGATATATGTATGTAAAGGACATTTTATGGCAGCTGCAGTGACTTATCTCAAAGGATGGCAAATGTGACATACTGGGACTTGTAGAACTAGAGGTTCCAGCATGCGCCATCCTGTGAGATGTGTCTGTGTACGCCTGTGTGTGTGTGTGTGTCTGTGTGCATGTCTGGTTGTATGTGTCTGTGTATGTGCCTGTGTGTGACTGTGTGTGTGTGTATCTGCGTACAGTATATGTGTGTGTGTGTGTCTGTGTGTCTCTGTCTGTGTGTTTCTGCTTGTCTGTGTGTGTGTCTGTGTGTGTGTCTGTAATTGTATCTGTGTGTGTATGAGTGTCTGTGTGTATGTGTCTGTAATTGTGTGTGTGTCTGTGTGTGTGTCTGTAATTGTATCTGTGTGTGTATGAGTGTCTGTGTGTATGTGTCTGTAATTGTGTGTGTGTGTCTGTGTGTGTGTCTGTAATTGTATCTGTGTGTGTATGAGTGTCTGTGTGTATGTGTCTCTAATTGTATCTGTATGTGTGTGTATATGTCTGTAATTGTGTGTGTGTGTCTGTGTGTGTGTCTGTAACTGTATCTGTGTGTGTATGAGTGTCTGTGTGTGTATGTGTCTGTAATTGTGTGTGTGTGTGTCTGTGTGTGTCTGTAATTGTATCTGTATGAGTGTCTGTGTGTGTATGTATCTGTAATTGTGTGTGTCTGGAATTGTATCTTTGTGTGTATGTGTGTGCATGTGTCTGTAATTGTGTGTCTGTAATTGAATCTGTCTGTGTGTATGTGTCTGGAATTGTGTGTGTGTGTGTATGTGTGTCTGTGTGTGTATGTGTCTGTAATTATGTGTGTGTGTCTGTGTGTGTATGTGTCTGCAATTGTGTGTGTGTGTATGTCTGTATTTGTGTGTGTGTGTATGTGTGTCTGTGTGTATGTGTCTGTAATTGTGTGTGTGTGTCTGTGTGTGTCTGTAATTGTATCTGTGTGTGTATGAGTGTCTGTGTGTATGTGTCTGTAATTGTGTGTGTGTGTCTGTGTGTGTGTCTGTAATTGAATCTGTGTGTGTGTGTCTGTGTGTGTATGAGTGTCTGTGTGTGTGTATGTGTGTCTGTGTGTGTATGTGTCTGTAATTATGTGTGTCTGTGTGTGGGTCTGTAATTTAATCTGTGTGTGTGTGTATGTGTGTCAGTATCATTGCTCTGTTCTCCCCTCCTTCCCTCACTTACTGTCTCCTGTCCTGAGATGTTCGGGACCTGTGGTGACATCACATTCACATGACCTCCCTTCACAGGTCCTTCAACCCTCTAATGATTTACACTATGTCTTATTTTCGGGGGTGCCTTATATTAGGGAATTCAACAAAATCTCTGCTGTGTCTTACATTCGGGGTGTCTTATTTTTGGGAAAACACGGTAGTAGGTTGATTATTGTAGCCCCTATTTTAAAGAATTACTCCCATTTCCTTCCTTAAATGGGTTTTGCCACAAAGTAAAATTGACGCCAGAAGCTTGCAAATGAAATAATAAACATTTTCACCATTCATCATTATTACAAATTCTGCATCATTTTTGTTTTAGCTGCTCCCTTAGTGATCCATGGAGTACAGCTCATCTCCAGGGGATACGACCAGTGACGAGAGCTCTTCAGTTGTGGCCGCACATGCTCAGACATCACCTCTCCTCTCAGGCAGCTACTGTCACTCTATCCCCTGCTTAGTAATCACACATTCACTGCTGAGCGAGTGTTCAACCCCAGATGCTGTCATTCTGCTCCGGTCCTCTGTACTCCTTAGTAATCACACACACTCACTGCTGAGCGAGTGTTCAACCCCAGGTGCTGTCATTCTACTCCCGTCCTCCTTAGTAATCACACACACTCACTGCTGAGCGAGTGTTCAACCCCAGGTGCTGTCATTCTACTCCCGTCCTCTGTACTCCTCAGTAATTATTCAAATACTGCAAATAAATAAAAATAAACTTCAATCAGGTATGTGCATTGAGGACAAAAAAATCCATATTTGACTCTTGCAGGCATTTGAACCTAAACCCCTATGCTGAAAGGCAGAAGTGTTAACCACTCAGCTATATTCTAGCTACTCACAGACCTTTGTATGACTACAGTGAGCACACTGTGGGGATGGTGATGTCAAGCCTGCTGGGTCACATGATATGCAGTTCAAACAAATGATACCCACCCCCTTTTTGAACACACTGAAAGCTGAAGCAGGAAAAACCGGACATGAAATGCCTTCGTGGCAAAACCCCTGTAATGATACCCAATTTGGAAAGTAAGGTAACCCCCAAAATTAGGCAGGTTGATAAGACGGCAGTCCCCCACAATAGGCAGGTTGATAGCTTGTCAACCCCCCCCCCCACCACCACCACCCATTTACTAAGCCAATTAGGATATCCCCCATAATAATTACCCTCCTTCCTTAATGGTGCCCATTTGTGTTAATTAAATTCGGAAACTAAAAATGAAACTCACCCCTCCCCACTTCCACACCATGGAGCTGGCTTCGGGTCAGACAGCATGGAGGAGCAACGTCATCATGCCGCCTGCATCAGGATGTAGGAAAGGAACACCCATGTGTAGACCGCTCAAACAGTTCAAACAAATGATACCCACCCCCTTTGAGCACACTGAAAGCTGAAGCAGGACAAAACGGACATGAAATGCCTTCGTGGCAAAACCCCTGTAATGATGCCCAATTTGGAAAGGTGGTAATTAATTAAGGTAACCCCCAACGACTCAGTACTGGCTCGCTGGAGAGGGGCCTTAGGCAAAGCTCTAGGGGAAAAACGGTTTCCAGGTAAAGCTTCCTGGGACTAAGGGACCATTGCCCGGACCCTAGGATTCGCTATGCCACCTGATTCCCCCATGACTTGGCAGGGAAGGGGTGATACTCTGCTCAGTGATATAAGAGGAGAGCGGTTCCGGGCTGCGATGAATAGTAAGCGGAACTATTGTGCAATTCTTAAAGGTTCTATTCTCTACTCAACAGCTGTGAAATTAGTCAATGTTGACTTAACCTCAAACCACGGCCCGATCCTTGTTACTTTTTACATAGATCCTGCATCTTTGCAGACGTAGCAGACTTCCCTATTTAGTGTTATATGGAGGTTAAATAGACAATGCAATTTTCAAAATGAACTATGGATGACGTGGACGCTTTCTCGGTATTAGCCAACTCTTTTTTTGGGCTTCATGCCTGTACCGGGGAAAGGTCATAAGTCAAGTATACTGAGCCTTATAGATGGTGAAGTAATTTCCAGATACAGTGTTCTACTGAGCTGGTGTATCTAAGCCTATTATGTGTGATACAGTCTGCTGAGCTGGTGTATCTAAGCCTATTATGTGTGATGCAGTCTGCTGAGCTGGTGTATATAATCCTATTATGTGTGATCGTCTGCGACGGGGTGTTTAACCTATTATTTTTGGATAATCGCTGAGCGGGGGAAAAAAACCCTATTATGTTTTTGTGAGTTGCTGAGGGTGATAATCCTATTATTTTACAGGGCTCACCTTGACCCTAACCCAGCCGAAGGTCTCCGAATCCAAAGCGACACTGGGAAGCGGGTAAGAAGTGAACACAGGAAGAAAAGCCGACCCACCTCTTTGGAGGAAAAGGGCCCAAAGGATCACAAAGGAGACAATAAAAGTTATTTTTTTTTTAAAAATTTAAAAAAGTGTTTTGGGGCCTTCACAAAATGAAAAACACACAAAACAATAAGATTTACTGTTTCACGCTGTTTACCCCGGGGCTTTCTCGTGGGAAAATACAGGCAAAATTAAAAAAAAAGTACATTTTTTTTGGTAAAAAAAATGTCAATCAAGTAAGGGATCACTTTTCTTTTAGAGAAGAGGGAACCCAAAGAAAAAAAGGGGGGCACTTTGAAGAATTGCCAAAAATAAAGGGATTTGTTGTAGTTTTAGTGGCGGGGGATTTGTCAGAGCCAATCCGTAATGGGGCTTTTTTAAAAAAATGGGAAAAAAAAAGGGGAAATAAAAAAACGAAAAATTTTCAAAATTTCAAGGGAAAAAAAGGGTTTGGGGCCCCCAAATAAAAAGGGGGGACCGGGAAAAAAGGAATTTTTATAAATTTTATTGAAAAATTTGGGAAAATGTAAACTATGCCCCTGCGACCCCGCCCTGGCCCAAAAGGCCATCCTTCCCCCGACTCTGAGCGGCGCCCCTCCCCGCACCTCGGGTGGGGGCCCCGCCATCCCGCCCCCGGGTCCCCAGGATTTTTCCCCCCACGTTCCTCCCCCCTTCCCCCCTCTTTCCCCCTTGGGTGCGGGGCGCCCCCCTTTTGGGGAAGGCGCCAAGCCCCCCGGACAATTTAAAGGGACAGTGCGCCGGAAATTTGGGCCTTTTCCCCCGGGCACGCCCCTTTTTTTTTAGCCCAGTCCCCTTTTCCAAAAGGGCCTTTGGGGGTCTTTAGGGGCACAGGGCCTAGGGGGGAAAGTTCCAAAACCCTTTTGGTTTTCCCAACCTTGAACCAAACCCATTTGTTTACTTTTTACCGCCCAAACAATCCTTGCCGCCTGCCTGACCTTCGTTGCCAACAAACGTTCACAGAACCTTTTCCCGCCTGCCCTGACCTTCTTTCCCTGTCCCTGACAAACGAGCCTGCCCTGCCGATTCGAAACCTTCCCTACCCTTGGCCCCCAAACCCAGCAACCCAACCCCCAAAGTGGTAGTGCCCTTTGGGGGAACCCCCCCCCAAACAAGCCCCTCCCGCTTTGCGGCGGCTCTGGTAATACCGGGCCCCCATTTAGATTCCACCCCGGGTGTGGGCTTACCCTTTTGCCTCGGTGGTCCAGAGGACCCACCTCCAGACTTTTACAGTAAAAAGCAATTTTACCAGGGGCGCATTTGGGAGAAAAAATAAAAAACCTCCGCCTAAAGGGGTAATAAATTTAAATTTGGGGTAACTCCTGTATTGGGGACGTCGGGGCGATCGCGAAAGGGACTTAGGATAAGGGGCGCGCATTGAATATGATGCGATTACCGAGAATAATATTCAAAAATAAAACAGTTTTTAAAAGGGCTTAACCAAGGGTACCCGCGATTTTAGGGGGGGAAAAAATTTGGATCGGCAATCGGGGAAAAGAGGGAAAAAAAAACACATGAAAGACGAAATATAGTAAACCCTCTACGGCTAATAAAATAGACTGTTTCCAAAGCTGTTTGGGCTTTTTGAAAACGGTGGGGTCTAAGACTAAACCAATAGGGAAAGGACCCAACTCCCTAGGGAGAATTAAAGGGTAAAAAAGTAAATGGTAGTCGCCCCAGCGCCCCAAGCTCAAATTTAAATTGGATATGAAAAGGGGTTAAAATAAGCTTAAAATAAAAAAGGGGACTACCCCTTAGGGGGATTAACATAGTAAAAATTAATTTAAGTGGCGCCAAAAAGGGGACAAAATTTAAAAAACCCTAAAATATAAATTTTGGGACCCCCGGAGGGGTCGACTTGGATTACCAAATTTGGGGGAAAAGGGGCAAAACCTCTAAATTTAACATGGTAAAATTTAAAAACCAAAGTGAGTTATTTTAATCCGCCCTCCTTTGTACAAAAGGGGAAGACTGGCTGGCTGATGGGAAGGAAACCCGGGGGAGGGCCCAAAAACGGGCCGTTTAATAGGGGGATTTTTCCAAAAAACCTCTTAAAAAATAAAAAAAATTAAAATGATAAAAAAATATAGTATTATAATATAAAAAAAAAAAAAAAAAAAACCGAAAATGAAAGAAAAACACAATCAATAAATAATTTAACCAATGCTTTTAATTTCCTTGGGGTTTAAATACCCTGTAAACCCAGAAACCCCCCATTAAATCCCCCTTTTTTCTGGGGAAAACTAAAACCCTTTTTTCTTGACCCGGCCCGGAAGGGGAAAACTGTAAAAGGGAGAAAAATCCCAAAATTTTGAGAGCCCCTGATTGTGTGTTTCCCTAAAATTTGGGGGGCAACACTTTGTTTAAAAAGCCCCCCTTTTTTTATAAAAGCCCTTTTCCCATTAAGACGAAAATTGGCGTTTTAAATTTCTCCCCCCCTTTTTGTAATTTGCAGGGATTCCAGAATAAATAACAAAGGGGCTTTTGCATTTAAATGATGTTTAATCTCATATGTGTTTTTTTGTAGATTTGTTTTTTATGTGTTGAGGTTTTAAACTATCCCGGGGGCAGAAAGGGCAGCTGGGTTTCCAAAAGGGGAAAACCTTCCCAAAAAATTTTTGGTATTTTAAGACATACTTTTGGAAAGATCTCTTACGGGCTGGGTGCTATAATGCTCTTGATGCTAGGAGCCCTTCTGAAACCCCATGTTAGTTTTCCAGGTTTTAAGGGGACCAAGGAAAAGGGCTTTTTTGATTATATCCCCAATGTTTTTTTTAGAATATTTTTGATTTTATGATGAGAGGATTTCCCTATTGAGGATTAGACAAAAAATTTTTCACTTAAATTAGCCTGAGCATCATCTTGGTTTTGCTATTTTTTTTTGCCACTTTTAAAGGTGAACAGTCCCGTTTTTTTAATTTTTTGGGTTTTTAAAAGGGTGAAAATCTTCCAAGATTTTTTGGGGAAAACCCTTTTAAAATCTACAAACCGTTGTTTTAAAAAAAGTTTTTTGGGGTTTTTCAAAATCGAGTCCTCTGAGCAATTTTTTAAAAAAACTCCAAACGGCCCAACCTTTGGTATTTTGGTTTTCCCAAAGGGTTTTGTGATGGAATATAGCTTTTTTGCGTCTACTGTTTTTAAAAAATTGGAAGTTGAGAAAAAACCCAAATTTTTTAAATCTTAAATTTCCAAACCTAAAAACTAAATTTTAAATTGGAATTGCTGTGCCTTTTTAAAAGGGTATTCCCCAAAAAAATTTTTGTTAATGTGTAGATGAAATGGAGATTAATTCGCTTGGTCCTGACCAGAAATAAAAAGGCCCTAAAATATATCTTCTATAAAATGTGATGTATTTTTCGTCATGCTGGTATGAGTAAATGAATTTACTCTCAAAAGCTCCCATGAATAGATTTGCGTACATTGGAGCAACCCGTGTGCCCATGGCTGTACCCCTAATTTGCTTGTAGGTGCGCCATTGTGTAAGAAAAAATTATTTTCAAGAATAAACTTGAGACCGTTGGTTAGAAAAGATTCCTGCGATTCTGTTAGGAAGGTGTCAGAATTTAGAGTATTCTTGACGCACTCCAAACCTAGAGTATGCTGAATGTTTGTGTAAAGAGAGGAAACATCGAGAGTTAATAAAACATAATTGACATTAGGTTCAATGTCTGCCAGTAGTCAATTGTCCTGAGTCTTTAAGGTAGCTTAGTAAGTTAATAACAAAGGGCTGTAGGTAGAGATCAATATACTGGGACAATTGACTGGTTGGGGAGTTTATGCCCGAGATGATGGGGCGACCAGGAGGTGCCGTGATACTTTTATGAATTTTAGGTGGATAATAGAAAAATGGGAAATTGGGTTCTGTGATGTAGATGAAATTTTTTTCCTTTTTTGTCTATGGTTCCCCTGGATAATGCTTCATCAAGGAACATTAAGAGATTTTTTTGTATAGTGGGAAAAGGGTCGTTTGGCAGAGTTCATAATATGTAATTCTTTCCAAGAAAGAAGCTTCCAATATTTTATCCGATATTACATATTATGAACTCTGTCCAAACGACCCTTTTCCCACTATACAAAACAAGTCTCTTAATGTTCCTTGATGAAGCATTATCCAAGGGAACCATAGACAAAAAGGAAAAGAATTTCATCTACATCAGGGAACCCAATTTCCCATTTTTCTATTATCTACCTAAAATACATAAAGTATCATGGCAACTCCTGGTTGCCCCATCACCTCGGGCATAAACTCCCCAACCAGTCAATTGTCCCAGTATATTGATCTCTACCTACAGCCCTTTGTTATTAACTTGCCAAGCTACCTTAAAGACTCAGGACAATTGATACAACTACTGGCAGACATTGAACCTAATGTCAATTATGTTTTATTAACTCTCGATGTTTCCTCTCTTTACACAAACATTTAGCATACTCTAGGTTTGGAGTGCGTCAAGAATACTCTTAATTCTGACACCTCCCTAACAGAATCGCAGAAATCTTTTCTAACCAACGGTCTCAAGTTTATTCTTGAAAATTATTTTTTCTTACACAATGGCGCCAACTACAGGCAAATTAGGGGTACAGCCATGGGCATACAGGTTGCTCCGGCTTACGCAAATCTATTCATGGGAGCTTTTGAGAGTTAATTCATTTACTCATACCAGTATTACGAAAAATACATCACATTATATAGAAGATATATTGATGACCTTTTTATCATCTGGTCAGGACCAAGCGAATTAATCCCCCATTTCATCTCACACATTAACAATACTTCTTGGGGAATAAATTTTGCAGCACACAGCAATTCCAATAAAATTGAGTTTTTAGGTTTGGAAATTAAGATCACCAGTGGTTCTCTCTCAACTTCCACCTTTTTTTAAAACAGTAGATAGCAACAGCTATGTTCCGTTTGACAGTGCTCATCAATATACCATACGGTCAGTTCAGGAGGGTAAGAAAAAATTGCTCAGAGTACTCCGATTTTGAAAGACAAGCAATTTTTTTTAAAACAACGGTTTGTAGATAAAGGTTATCCAAAAAACTCTTGGAAGATGCCCTTGTTAAAACCAAACAACTAAAACAACAAGACTGTCTCACCTACAACAGTCAGAGACAACACTTGGTTTTGCACATCAAAAAACTTTGTTTGAAAAGACAAATGCACACTGGTGTGGCAGCAATACATATAGACATTAAAATTTAAATGACAGTGGCACACTATGGACTAAGGAAATTATCAAAAAGGACATAGGAAATTTGGAAAAAGCATTACTGCTAAGTAGGATACATGAAAAAATTTGAGGTTCTTAGTTCACACTTTTGGCCAAAAATGCTTAAGCCCACCTCCGCAACTTCACCGGGACCTCAGTACAGGTGGGTCCTATGCTATTGTTACCTCTCTATTGGGTCCTGTTCAGACCTGCATACTTCGGGGAGCGAAGATACCTGCTTCAAAGAACACTGCACTGAAGTATGCAGGTCTGAACAGGACCCAATAGAGAGGTAACAATAGCGTAGGACCCACCTGTACTGAGGTCCCGGTGAAGTTGCAGAGGTGGGCTTAAGCATTTTTGGCCAAAAGTGTTAACTAAGAACCTCAAATTTTTTCATGTATCCTAGTTAGCAGTAATGCTTTTTCCAAATTTCCTATGTCCTTTTTGATAGTTTCCTTAGTCCATAGTGTACCACTGTTATTTGAATTTGAATCACCTACAACAGTGACAAAAACAATAGCAACACTCAAGATGATGCTCAGGCTAATCAAGTGAAATTCTGTCTAATCACTCAATAGAACTCCTCTCATCATAAAATCAAAAATATTCTAAATAAACATTGGCATATAATCAAAAAAGACCCTTTTCCTTGGTCCACTAATACCTGGAAAACCTAACATGGTGTACAGAAGGGCTCCTAGCATCAAGAGCATTATAGCACCCAGCCAAGTAAGAGATCATACCAAAAGTATGTCTAATATACCAACTATTTTGGGCAGTTCCCCATGTGGCACACCCAGCTGCCACTGCTGCCACAGCATCGTAACCACTCAACACATCACATCAACATCTACAAAAATCACATATGAGATTAAACATCATTTAACATGCAAAAGCCTCTTTGTTATTTATGTCATTGAATGACCCTGCAAATTACAATATGTCGGGAGAACTACGCGACCGCTACATATTCGTCTTAATGGCCACAGGGCTTGTATAAAAAAAGGGGACATCAAGCAAAGTGTTGCCCGCCACTTCAGGGAAACACACAATCAGGACTTCTCAAAATTGAGCATTACTCCCATTGACAGTATACCATCCGACCGGCCGAACAGGTTTCAGTTACTCCAGAAAAAAGAGACTTACTGGATGTTCTGTTTACAGACTATAAACCCGAAAGGACTAAATGCATTGGTTGAACTTATTTATTGATTTGCTGTTTTCTTCATTTTCGGTGTATATATGTATAATACTATATTGAGGTTATCATTTTACTATGTTATTTTCTACAGAGTATAGCTCCCCCTATCATCGGCCCGTTTAGGACCATCCCCCAGATTTCCTTCCTATCAGCCAGCAGTCTCTCCCCTTTTGTACAACTGAGAGGCGCGAGATACACTACACATCACTTTGGTTTTATTTTACCATGTTACTTCCCATAGAGAATAGCCCTTTCCCCTATTGGCTAATCCAAGTCGAGCCCCTCTGCCGCGTCCAATCATATTTTAGTTTTTAATTTAGTCCTCTGCTGGCGCCACTACTCAGTTTACTCGTTTTACTATGTTAATCCCCATAAGGAGTAGCTCCCTTTTCTATTGGCTAAGCTTATTCAAGCCCCTTTTCAGTATCCAATCAAATTTGAGCTGGTCGCTGGCGCGACTACCCATTCTACTCTTTTTACCATGTAATTCTCCATAGGGAGTAGCTCCTTTCCCTATTGGCTAGTCTTAGACGCGCCCCCGTTTTCAACAGCCAATCAGCTTGGAGCAGTCTATTTCATTAGCCGCTAGACGCGATTACTATATGCGTCTATGCATGTGTTTAATTTTCCCTCTTTTCCCTGATTAGCCGATCCAAATTCCCCACCTCACATCGCGCGGTCCCATTGGTTAAGCCCTTAAACACCGTTTTCATCTTCTGAATATCTATTCTCGGTACTCGTTTCATTTTTCAATGCGGCGCCGCTTATCCCAAGTACTTACAGCGATCGCCCGACGTCCCCAATACACGTAGTTACCCACAGTCACTGTATTACCTTCAGGCGCCGTTCTATTTTACTCCGACATGCGCCCGTGGTATATTGCTTTTTACATCAAAATTTGATATGATTTATAAATATTCCTTCTTATCATCTTCACCTTTTTATTAGCGTTTATGAAGCTGGTTTTTTTACACAATGAACGGTGTTTAAGATATTTGTATACAGTCCTATATTTACTTTTTTCACTTTTCTATACCTTACAGTAGCCCCTACTCTGATTGGCTCTGACAAATCTCCCGCCACTAAAACTACCAATCAGAATGCCTCTTTATTCTTGGCACTATTCTTCAAAGTGCCCGCCTCTGTTTTCATTGGTTCCTCTTCTCTCAAGTTACATGTGATCCCTGTACTTGATTGACATTTATTTTATCCAATAGAAATGTACTATTCTTTTTAAATTGCCTGTATTTTCCCACGAGTGTATCTTGACTTCTGAAGAAGCGCCGGTAAACGGCGTGAAACGCGTAAAGTCTTATTGTTTTAGTGTGTTTTTCATGTTGTGAAGGCCACACTCCTTTACATTTTTATGAATAAAATACACGTTTTATTTTTCTCCTTTGCTGAATCCTTTGCGGACCATTCCTGCCACGAGCTCCGGGTCGGCTTCTTCTTTCTCGTGTTCTAATCCTATTATGTGTGATACAGTCTGCTGAGCTCCTCTATCTACGTCTATTATGTGTGATACTGTCTGTTGAGCTGGTGTATCTAAGCCTATTATGTATGATACTGTCTGCTGAGCTGTTGTATCTAAGCCTATCATGTGTGATACGGTCTACTGAGCCAATGTATCTAAGCCTGTAATGTATGATACTGTCTGCTGAGCTGGTGTATCTAAGCCTATTAAGGATATGTTCACACAATGTTTATTAACCCCTTAAGGACCCAGCCCGTTTTGGCCTTACTGACACAGCCCTATTTTTGAAATCTGGCATGTGTCCATTTATGTGAGAATAACTTTTTGACACTTTTACCTATCCATGTGATTCATAGATTTTTTTCTCGTGACACATTGTGCTTTAAGTTAGTAAGAAATTTTGGTCCATACAATCCTTGTTTGTGAAAATTATAAAACTTTTGTGAAAATTTGGAAAACTTTGTCATTTTTGAAAGTTCTAAAATTTCTGCGTGCAAGACAGATAATTATTCACAACAAAATAGTTTATAACTAGCATCTACCATATGTCCACTATAGGTTGGCATCATTTTTTAAATGTCTTTTTTTTTTTTTTACGACATTAGGGGGCTTAGAAATTTAGTAGTAATTTCTCACATTTTCAAGAAAATTTGCAATATACATTTTTTTAGGGACCAGTCCAGTTCTGACGTGGCTTTGAGGGGCCTGCATGTTAGATACCCCCATAAATGACTCCATTTAAGAAACTAGACCACTTTAGGTATTTACAACAGTGTTTAGGAAGTTTGTAAACCGTTTAGGTATTTCACAGGAATTAAAGCAAAGTGGAGGTGAAATTTTTAAATTTCACTATTTTTGCAGATTTTCAATATTTATCCATTATTCACTGGAATACGGTAAACGTGACTAGGTAAATGCAACATAATATCAATTCCCCCAGGTCTGCCATTTTTAGAGATATCCCATATGTGGCCCTAGTGCATTATTTTGCTCAACCACAAGCCCCAGAATAGGAGCAGCACCTACTGGACTCTGGGGTCTCATTTTCAATACGATTTTATATAGGCGCCATTTAGGGTTTGCGGACAACCTAAGGTGCTAAAACTTAATAAACACCTAAAAAGACCCCATATTGGAAACTACACCCCTCAAGGAATATATTCAGGGGTGCAGTGAGTATATAGACCCCACAGGTGTGCCACAAATTATTTTTAGCATTAGGCTGTGAAAATGAAAAAATTTTTTTTTCCAGCAATCTGCAATTTTAGCTTAAAATGTTTCATATTTACAAGGAAACCTCGAAAAAAAGCTCCTAAAAATTTGTTACACAATTTCTTCCAAGTTCGGCAATACCCAACATGTGGGTGTAAACTGCTGTTTGGGTGCATGGCAGGGGGTACAAGGGAGGGAGCGCTTTTTGGCTTTTGGAACACAGATTTTGGTGGGGTCATGTCTCATTTGCAAAGCCCCAAAAGGACCAGAACAGGTGAAACCTTCCAGAAGTCGCCCCATTTTAGATTCAACACCCCTCAGGGGTCTCATCTAGGGGTGTACTGTGCATTTTGGGTGCACAGGTGTTCCATAGTTTTTTTTTTAGCATTGGGCCATGAAAATGGGGGGAAAAAACACAGTTCCACCATTGTTTTTTGGGTTTCAATTTTACAGTATTCGCCGTGCAGTGTAAATGACGTGATAACTTTACTATGGAGGACGGTACACTTACAATGGTATAAATTTTATATAGTTTTTTATGCTTTCTTACTTATACACAATAGAAATAGGTCTATAAAAAATGTGTTTTTATGTTGTCCTATTCTGACAGCCATAACCTTTTTATTTTGCTGTGTGCAGAGCTGTGTATGCGCTTGTTTTTTGCGGGATGAGTTATTGTTTTTATTGGTACCATTATGGGGTGCATATGACGCTTTGTTCACTTTTTATTAAGGTTTTTGCGGGACGTTTTGAACAAAATACAGCAATCCTGGTAGTGTTTTTTATTTTTATAGCGGTCACTGTACGGTATATATGACATGCTAGCTTTACTCAGCAGGTCGATACGATTACAGCAATACCCAATTTGTATTTTTTTATATTTTTTTTACTGCTTTTATACAATAAAAACACTTTTTTTTAAACAGGAAAATACGTTTTTGCATCGCCATAGTCTGAGAGCCGTAACGTTTTTATTTTTCTGTCTACGGAGCTGTGTAGGGGCTTGTATTTTGTGGGCTGAGTTGACATTTTTATTGGTATCATTTTTGGGGGAAAAGACTTTTTGATCCCCCCAAAGGGGGGTGAAGGAAATACTGCAATCCTAGTAGTGTTTTTTATTTTTATTTTTAACAGCGCTCACCGTGCAGTATCCATGACAAGTTAGTTTTACTCTGTGGGTTGATACGATTACAGTGATACCCAATTTATATAGTTTTTTATGTTGAAGCACTTTTTTTTTTTTTTTTTTAAAAAGTGTTTTTAGTGTGTTAAAGAATATTTATGCCTGGCTACCTTCTGAGAGCCATAACTTTTTATTTTTACATATAAAGAGCTGTGTAAGGAATTTTATTGAGGGATGAACTGACGTTTTAATTGGTACAACGTTGGCATATATATGAGTTTTTGATCACTTTTTATTTCATTTTATGTGCTGCGGGATGAACAAAAATCTTAATTCTGAGATTGGTTTTTTTTTTTGTTTTTTTTTTACGGCGTTTGCCGTACGGGTAAATTAACATGACAGATTTATAGGGCAGTTCGCTATGCACGCGGCGATACCAAATATGGGTACTTTATTTATTTTTGATCTCTTTTGGGGCGAATGGCGTTTGTAAAGGGGAAAAGAGCGGTGTACGTGTTTTTTATTTTATTTTTCGTGTTTGTGTTTTACTTATTTTTCCCTTTTTTCACTTTTTTTTTTACTTTTACTTTTCCCCACAGGGGATTTGAATGAGTGATCTTTAGATCTCTCATTCAATAGGATCCAATACACAGCTTGTTGCTGTGCACTGGTTCCTATGGCAACTATCAGTCACGATGCCGGGCCACGCCCAAAGGGCACGGCCGGGCATCTTGATGTCACAGACAACCCGGAAGGCACGATCGTGCGCTGCTGTCGCCGACAGAGACGCAGGAGGAGCGATCTCCTCCTGCGTTCTCCCTATCGGTCGGGGTAAATCCCCCCCCCCCCCCTCCCCTCCCTCCGGAGTGATCTCGGGTCGGGGCCGACGCTGCGGGATGTCAGCTGTAATATACAGCTGACACCCCGCGCCGATCGCGTGAACTCTGTCTTAGAGTTTGCGCGAATCAGAAGACTTATTTAGACCTAGGGTTAAGGGGTTAAATACGTATCTGAGTACATTTTATGCACCGAAAAACGGACCCCAATATGTACTTAACAATGTTCAAGTTTGATTGCATTGATCTCAATGTAAAATACGTATAGTCGTTTAGACGATACGTGTTCTACATACGTTTTTCAATTGCGTTAAAGGGAACCTGTCACATAGGTTATGCCCCCCTTGCTGAGGGCAGCACAAGCTAGTGTCAGAACTGCTGTTTCCAGCGCTGTGTCCCTTATTCTGTAAGATGCTGGATTTTTTGAGTTTCGAAAATTACATCAGAACTAGTTCTTGTCACGGTTCATGCCGCGGTCCCTGCCCTGGACCGTCGGCCTGTCCGTGTCTGCCATGTCTCTGCTGGGGCTCCCTGTGCAGGGTTCCCGGCAGCCTGTGTTCTGCTATGTGCTTACCTGTCCTGTCCTGTTGCCTCCTGGGGTCCTGTCGGTGCACTGTGCCTCCTGGTGCGTGCGCGCGGCAGCTTCCTGCCTATTTATTAGATTCCTGTTCTATGCACCTTCCTCTTCACCTCTGACCTCTGCCTTTAAGAGGAAGTCCTTGCCCTTGCTCTGGGTCAGTTCATACTGTAACGGACGGGCGCTGATGAACATATGCCGAGGCGCCGACCGCTGACATCCGGGTGTGGATCCTCTGTGATCACCGCAGGCGAGGGGTTCGCCCAGAGCATCTGCCCCCGTTGCCTGCTGGCTCATGGTTCGCCCAGAGCGTCTGCACCCGTTGCCTGCTGCTCATGGTTCGCCCAGAGCATCTGCCCCCGTTGCCTGCTGGCTCATGGTTCGCCCAGAGCGTCTGCACCTGTTGCCTGCTGGCTCATGGTTCGCCCAGAGCGTCTGCATCCGTTGCCTGCTGGCTCAAGTGTGGTACACAAGGCTATAGAGCTCTAAGGTGTTTTCTTTTATTTAGCTAAACAAAGAGAAAAGACTCTGCAGGGAGTGACTCACTATGGTCGGAACTAACTGACTGCAGCTTGGAGCAATGAGAGTTAGGAGAGGTGGTCGGTAACCAGAGAAATGTGTGTGCTCTAAGAGAAGATAAAATCTTTATCTCCTGACCAAAGCAAAATCAAAACAGCAATGTATATGGTAATAGTCTTCATTTAACCTACATATTAAAAGCCAATCATTGTGGTGAGAAACCCCTTTTTAAGGAAGGAGTCCAAAATAGTATTACAACAATAACAATAAGCTGAATTTATTGTAGTGGAGTTTCAGTGTTCCTATTTCTCATCTTTTCCGAAAGTCCCCAAGCCGGGCTTCCCTCCCGTTCTCTGCCCTACTGTGGCTGCTGTAGGGTCATTACATGAAACCTTGGCTGTATGGCTTGATAGTGATTTTACAGCCACTTGTTCATGTTCTGACTTCACTTCAAAATTGATTATGGGAAGAGTCCTGTCTACGTTACTGTTGAGTTCACTTCCCTCTTTAGTCAGGGCCATCTTTTCCATTGGGCATACTAGGCAGTTGCCCGGGGGCCCCACAAACCCAGGGGCCCCAGGTGGTGAATGCATGGACATACGCTCTGGAGCCCCGGGTAGGAGCTGATTCTTTGGCTGTTTGTGTGTTTTTAGGACTTATGGTGGAGCAGGGAGCCATTGGTTCCCTGCACTGCCAATTAGTTTTACAGGCTAATGAAGGTAGCGTGATGATATTGGTGTGATTGATGGTGGTTAGAGACATGGCCGGGTGTGACGACAAGTGTCTGGGCAGAGCCCTCTACATTACTATGCCCGGGGGCCCATGGTGCTGTTAAATGGGTTTTGCCAAGAAGTGCCTTATCTGCTAAGAAGCAAAAGTAAACAAAGCACGCTGAGCTGAGAAAGGGAGAGAGAGCTAGTCAGAGCACAGAGCCATGCATAAGGGATCGTGTGCAATGTTCACTCAAATAATCACACTACAACTAGTGGATTTTGTATACAAAAGACAACAGTTTTCTCCACAGCCCCTTGAAAGCTCCTTCACGCTCCCTCTCATCAGATAAGAAGTGTGCTCTGCGCAAGCCCGGCCAGTTCAGCTCCTGCCACTCTGCCTGGTCGTATCTAATGCAAGCTTTTAAGTAACTAAGGGCAGGTAAGGCAGCCTGTAGCTCTCTCAGGCTGCAATTTTTTTAATGACATATATTTAGAAAAGTGATTAAATACCCATTTTGGAGGATCCCACGTCAACATTACATCGTGGAAAAACCCCCTTAAGACAGCTCGCTCTGTCTTTAGTGTGATCCCATATGATCTTGCACTGGAAGCCCTACTGTTACCGTTATTGCAACACAATTTTTGGGTTTTTGCTGGTGGCTACTTTTTCACCTCCCTTGGTTAATATATATGTAGCATGGTAGGAATATTGTTTCCTCTTCTGGGTCTTCAATCCTTTTGTGTCCGCCTTCATCTGGTGTGGCCAGTATCTTTGCACCTTTCCACACCCACACTTAAGGCGACATGTATGAATTCGAATGCGTACTTTTTTTTAACTTGGCGCCGACACTCCAGTTCTAAATAGATATAGAAGAGTGTAGAATACGACAGTATGAAGATTTTTTGCGCATTACATAGAGCTTAGTGCGCCAAGTTTGGCGCATTACAATCTATGCCCATACAAAGTTCGGCGCATTAAGCTCTATGCGCCAAAAATCTGTCGTATTCTACACTCTCAGAATCTCATAATCCGAGCATTGAGACATTAAGAGGGCCACATATATGAATTCAAATGCGTACTTTTTTTTTACTTGGCGCCGACACCAGAGTTCTAAATATATATAGAAGAGTGTAGAATAGACAGATTTTTGGCGCATTACATAGAGCTTAATGCGCCAAACTTTGTATGGGCATAGAGTGTAATGCGCCAAACTTGGCGCACTAAGCTCTATGTAATGCGCCAAAAATCTTCATACTGTCGTATTCTACACTCTTCTATATCTATTTAGAACTGGAGTGCCGGCGCCAAGTTAAAAAAAAAGTACGCATTCGAATTCATACATGTCGCACTTAGGGTCCACTCTGATGAAGGCCTACTTGGGTCGAAACATCAGGGACCGTGAGAATATCTAAATACTGCTACACTATCTACATGGAGAGATACTGTATATACCAGTCTTCCTTTTGCATGCCTTACTACTTGAATAAATGAATCACTTGTTTGCACCACGCTGAAGGTGCGTCGTGGTTTTCGTTTTACCCGTGTGGTATGGCTGCTTCATTGATGACCTCTTTGGGGGTCCGATGTGGTAGCCTGCCAGAATTAATTATTTTAACAAAAATTATCTGGGGCTTGTTTTTTCTGAGTTTTCCATGGTCATCAAATCCCTTTTCTTCATTTGACACTTACAGGTATAGTATCAGATGGGATTAAAACATGCACTTATAGTAAGAGCACTGCAGTGAGGGCCGTGGGTGGTCGTTGCGGGTATTAGGCTGGAGCGCCTATGGCCTTAAGAGGTGGCGGGGCGCACAGTCAGGGCCGCGAACTGATACCAACTTCATGTTGATTTTATACGTCGGGCCGTCGGCATCTAACTCTGTATGACTGGTGTGGAGGTCACAGCTTCACTCTTACTGTGGAAGGGCAGAGCTGGTGTTAGGGCTCTCCATGGAGAAGGCAGGGACAGATCATTACTGTCCCTGCCTTCTCAATCGTATGTACAAGCAGAGGTGTAACTTTAAGCTCTTGGGCCCTAGTGCAAAAAGCAAAATGGGGCCCCCCAGTTACCATGCGCCGTTTACAATGCTGGTATCTCCTTATGTGGCTTTTGGGCCTCTTCTTGCTCCAGGGCCAAGTAACAAATGCAACCGCTGCACCTCCTATAGCTACGCCATACATGCCAACTCTCCCGTTTTTGGCGGGGGGGTCCCGCTATTTGGGGTCCCCTCCCGCCCTCCCGGGGGAGTTGGCATTCCTCCCGCCGCCTGCAGGCGGCGGGGGTCCTTTAAAGCACCGCGGTGCCGGAGTAGCGCTAGTGCGCTACTCTTGCGCCGCGGGACCGCTCCTACAGGCGGGTGCAGCGGCGCAGCGGCCGCTCACCCGCCCGCGGTCTCAACTGTGCGGGGAGGAGGCAGGAGGGATCGCTCCCCCCTCCCTCCTCTCCCTGTAGGGTACGGCGCGGTGTGTGCGCCGTACATACAGGTCAGCGGCGCAGGGGGAAGTGACGCGCGGCTGCAGGGGAGTGACGCGCGGCTGCTCTCACTTCCCCCTGCGCCGCTGAGGAGATCGGTCGGGAGCGGCCGCGCTGCAGGAGCCTGGTCAGGTAAGTGGATTTTATTATTTTATTTTTATTAGCTTTAGGGGGCTCTACCTGGCTAACAGAGAGGGCAACTACCTGGCAACAATGGGGGCATCACCTGGCAACAATGGGGGCACTACCTGGCAACAAAGGGGGCACTACCTGGCTAACAGAGGGGGCACTACCTGGCAACAGAGGGGGCACTACCTGGCAACAATGGGGGCACTACCTGGCAACAAAGGGGCACTACCTGGCTAACAGATGGGGGCACTACCTGGCTAACAGAGGGGGCACTACCTGGCAACAGAGGGGGCACTGCCTGGCAACAATGGGGGCACTACCTGGCAACAAAGGGGGCACTACCTGGCTAACAGATGGGGGCACTACCTGGCTAACAGATGGGGGCACTACCTGGCTAACAGATGGGGGCAATACCGGGCCAACTTTTGGGGCACTACCTGGCAACCAATGGGGGCACTACCTGGCAACCAATGGGGGCACTACCTGGCTAACAGATGGGGCACTACCTGGCTAACAGATGGGGCACTACCTGGCTAACAGATGGGGGCACTACCTGGCTAACGATGGGGGCACTACTTGGCTAACGATGGGGGCACTACCTGGCTAACAGATGGGGGCACTACCTGGCTAACAGATGGGGCACTACCTGGCTAACAATGGGGGCACTACCTGGCTAACAGATGGGGGCACTACCTGGCTAAAAGATTGGGGCACTACCTGGCTAAAAGATGGGGGCACTACCTGGCTAAAAGATGGGGGCCATACCTGGCAAACAATTGGGGGCACTACCTGGCAACCAATGGGGGCACTACCTGGCAACAATGGGGGCACTACCTGGCTAACAGATGGGGCACTACCTGGCTAACAATGGGGGCACTACCTGGCAACCAATGGGGGCACTACCTGGCAACAATGGGGGCACTACCTGGCTAACAGAGGGGGCACTACCTGGCTAACAATGGGGGCACTACTTGGCTAACAATGGGGGCACCTACCTGGCTAACAGATGGGGCACTACCTGGCAAACAAAGGGGGGGCATCTACCTGGCTACAAATTTGGCTCTACCTGGCTACAGAGGGGGCATCTACTTGGCTACAAGGGGGCATCTACCAGCCTGTAAGGGGCACTACCTGGTTATGGGAGGCTACTACCTGGCTATAAGGGCATCTACTTGGCTTTCTTCCAAAGCCGTTATGCAGTTAGGTGGAGTGGGTGTGGCTTTTTGAAGGGGCGTGGCATACAGACAAGATGGGCGTGTCCATGCTACGCGCGCCGCCCACCAGAGTCTCCTGCTTTTTCACTTTCAAAAGTTGCCAACTATGAGCTACGCCCCTGTGTACAACACTTGACCCTGGGCAACGCCTATCCTCTGCTGTCTAGCCCAACCCTCCAATCCCCAGATCCCTTACAAAAACACCGAGACTTGGATTGGATAATTTGGCCACAGCAGCCGTTTTATTAACATACAGACAAATCATAATAACAGACAACGAATGAGACTAACCCCCCGCAATACCCATCCGCCATAACCATCAACTTGGGACTGAGGTCCTTGGAGCTAAAAATCAACCAACAACCAGGGTCTGGCGAAAACACCTTTTTCTTCTCTCCGCAGTCTTCTTGCCCCCAGCCGTCACCCCTGGCTTCAGGGCACCAAGAGCCACCTCAGGCGGCTAACCATTCCGTGACCTGCTCCCAAGGACGCTGCCCTGTGGAGCCCAAATCTTCGCCAGACCAGTCCATCCACGAAATTGGGAGCCAAGCTGAGCCTGACTCCCCCATAAGTTTCCACCGACTCCAAGGACCCCAACCCGCCAGCCACTGTGACAATCAAGCCACCACCAGGATAAGTTCTAACCATTCACCATAAAGCCAACCCAAGTCAAAACCCGAAAAATTTCCCCCCCCCCCCCAGGGTTTCCCCCCAAAAAGGGAGGGAGGGTGGGACAAGTTTTCCCTTGCTGAGGGCCCGTCGTTTCCCGGCGGGCGCGGGGCCGGTTTATTTTGCCCCCCCCTTTCCCCTGCGGTCCCCCCTTGGCTCCGCCCTTTTTTGGAATTTTTCCCCCACGGCCGGCGCCGGGTCATGCGGGGCCTCCCCCCAGGGTTTGCGCCCCCATGGGGGGCCCCCTTCCCTAAAAAGGGTATGTTATAAAGATGGGAAAAAAAAATCCTAGGCCCTGGTTTTCCGGGCCCCTTAGCCACGTGCCCCGGGGTCATTTTTTTTGCAGATCTACTTGGTCTTATCAGAATTAAATTCAGCTCTGCAGTTAAAACAGGGGGTTGTTTTTTCCCTGCAACGGGGGCCCCATAAAATTAGTTTCAGGGGGGAAAATTAGAAAAAAAAAAAAAAATTGTGAAAATGCCCCCGGGAAGTTTTTTTTTTTAAATTTTTATGGGGGGGGGGAAAGGTGGGGAAAAATTGATAAAAAAAATTTAAAAAAAACTAAATCAAATATTAAAAAAAAAAAAAAATTTTGACAGCACAATTTTTAAATTTTAAACCCAAACCCCCTAAAACTTTATATCACCCTATGTAAAAAGATTTTTTTTTTATTTTAATAGGGACCAATCAAGCCCCAGTTTTCCTTTATATAATGTTTTGGGAAAAATAAAAGCTTTGTTTGGTTGCTAGCTTGACAGAACACAATTTTTATACAGGGGGCCCCTTGTTTTTTTAAAGGGGAAAGGGGGGGTAGAAAGGGCCGACTTCCCCCCCAAGGGCCCTTTGTAGAAAAAATTTGAAAAAAGTGGGGCAAGTGGCATGCATGCATATAGGGCACTGTGGATGGTGCATCATGGGCACTGGTCTGTTACTGGCAGGTGCTTGTATTTTTTCCCCATCTGGTTCATTTTTTTCCCCTGGAACCCCCCCCCAACCCTATATGTTTTTGTTTTTTCCCTTTGGGTCAACAGCCCAATAGTTTTGGGCCCATACATTGGGGGAATTTTTTGTGGGCACATTGCTTTCCAGGCTTGGACTGACCTTAAGGGGGACATATGGTTCTTGTATTTTTATAGGCTGTAGACTTAAGGTCTAAAAGAAGTTGGGGAACGGCAACGGGGTAGGGTATGTTCAGACGGCCTATTGCGGAGCACACAGGTACGCGCCATAATAACCTTCTTAGGGTTGTTGAAAGAAAAATGGGGCCCAGCGGGAACTTTCAAGCCAAGGCTGTATTTCCCTGGAAACAAAACCCCTTTAAAAGAGGGAATACCCTTTTCCCTTTTTTTTTTTTTTTTTTTTAAACCCCCAAAGGGGGGGGCGTACTTTTAAGTCCCGAGGAATCCCGATCGTAAAACCCCGGTTTTTTGTCTAAAGGATAGGGTTTTTTTTTTCCACAGCACTTAATAAGTGCTGTAGTTAACTTTTTTTGCCATATTTGCGGGCCGTGCTTCAACCCTATTAAGCATTGAAGTATGCCCAACAATTTATTGTGTAAAACCAAACCCTTAAGGGGGTTACTATTTACTTATTTTTATTAATTGGGCTCAACCCTGTGTCTAAAAAAAATTTTAAAAACAGTGTCTTATATTAATTTTTCTCCTAAAGCAAGCTAAGATTATTTTTGGGGGAATTGTTTAAATTTTTTCTATGAAAAAGAATTCAAATTATTGTTGAACAAAACATAAACCCGGGTTTTTAATTTTTAATTGTAGTAAATTTCCCTCACAGACATCAGCAGAAGCACCCAAATTAAATTTGCATAAAAAAAGTCCCAATAGGTCTTTTTTCGGGGGTGTCTTTTTTTCGGGGGAAACGGGTATGATTAAAAATGTATTATAGACTTTATTGATGTAATGTATTATGTTTTGGTGTTTTTTACTATTATTTTCATTTTTAAATGTGTATGGGAAAAAACCACAATGCTTTATCCCTTACTCCTCTTATACTATAGAAGAGCGGTGGCCTGGGTGCCTAGTGGCCTTGGCCGCCAGTCGGCAAACGCTCAGCATTTTTTATACTATAGCGGGCCCGAGCCCCCCCGGGAATGCAGCTTTCACCTTATATAGAGTTTTTGTAAACAAGGCTTTCAGGGAAGGGCAAGGGGGCGGAAACAAGGGGCCTTTGGGGATTAGGGCATGCCCCTAGTTGCACCCCCTGGCCCGCCTCTTCCTTTTTTGCACGCAATGGTAAGGGGATAAAACATCATACCTACTCCCAAAAAAAAAATTTTTTTTAAACATAAACATAAAAAAAAACAAAAATGCTTCCCACATTACATCAATAAAGTCTATAATATTTATATAATTTTTTTAAGCCCATAGGGGAACCAAATTTAAAACCCCCAGTCCCAAAAATAAATTAACTCTTGGTCCTAAAAAGGAAAAAAACCTTTCCCGGGAATTATACAGTGATTAACCACAACACCCATCCGGGAATTTCAAATTTAAAATGGGGGCCCTTTCCCCAATTTTCCCAAAACAGATAAAAAATTTGCTTAGATTGAGTGCTATAAAAACCTAGGGCGACATTTTGGAAGGGGGGTTTGTCCTGTTTTCTTGGCCCCAAAAAGTTTTGTAGACATTTTTTTTTTTAAATTTATGAACAGTACTTTCCCAAAAATTTTGGTGCGAAAAGATAAGGCTGATTTTTTTTAGTGCGGAAAAGTTTTGGGGCGTTTTTGGGGGCCCTCGCCCCAAAATTCGTAAAATATACACTTTAGGGAATCTTTGACGCCAAATCAAAGGCAAAAAAGAACAGCAGTTAGAACAGCCCAAACCGGGAAAAGGTGACCCCCTGAGCCGACTTGTTTTTATTGGCTCTACACGGGCCCAATGGGTTCTGACCTGCAAAAGAACAGCCCAGGGAAAAAGGTGGTGCCTTGACTTTTGGAGGGGAAAAAAGCCTGATTATGCCTGCGAAAGAACACCCCCCAGGGTAAAGGGGTGCCTAGCCAACTTTTATTGGCTTAATGCCCCAATTATCCCTTCAAAAAAGCCAAAAAAAAATTGCCTGAGCCAACTTGTTATTTTCACACTCCCTGAAACCTGCAGAAAAACACCAGACCGGGGAAAAGGGGGGTCCCCTTCCCCAGACTTTGGGGTATTGGCTTAACGGGCCCTTTTGTTGGGGACCTGCAAAAAAGAAGGTAAAGGGGGGCCCGAGCGATTGGGGGTATTGGTTACATGCCCTGTATGACCGAGAAGAACGACCGGAAAGGGGTGTGAGAGATTTGGAAATGTTTACATGCCCGTATGAGACCTAGAAGAAAGGACCAGGGGAAAAGGTGGTGTGGAACTTGTGGGATTGGTTAACTGCCCTTTGTATCCCTGAAGCCCAGCCAGGGTAAGGTTGTGGGAAAATTGGGTATTTTTAAAATCCCTGAATATGACCTGAGAAGAAAAGCCCAGGGAAAGGTGTTGCCTGACCTGAGTTGGGGTTTTGGGTTACATCCCCTGAGTTGAGCAAAAAAACCCAGACCAGGGTAAAGGTGGTCCTGAGAAACTTGTGGTATTGGCTCAACTGCCCTTAGTTTAAATGCAAAGAACAGCCAGGGAAAAGGTGGTCCCTGACCCGGGACTTGTGGTATTGGCCCAAACTGCCTGATGTTTGCCCTCAAAAGAACAGCCAACGGGAAAAGGTGGTGCCTACCCAGACTTGTGGTTTTGGCCCCTTACACTGCCTTATTTTAAAAACTCGGGAACAGCCAGCCGGGGGGGAAAAGGGGGTCCGAGCCAGATTTGGGTATTGCCTTAACTGCCCTGTATGTAGACCTGCAGAAAAACACCCAGACCGGGGTAAAGGGGGTGCCTGACCAGATTGTGGTATTGGTCTAACGCCCTTATGTAACCGCGGGAGAACACCAGGGGTAAAGGGGGGCCCTAGCCAGACTTTGTGGTTTTGGCTCTACATGCCCGATGATCCCTCAAGAAAAAAAACCAACCGGGTAGGGGGGGGTTTGGAAAAAAAAAAAAAAAACTTGTGGTATTGGTCTACACGCCCCTGTATGTATACCTGCAGAAGAACAGACCAGGGTAAAGGGTGTGCCTGAGCCAGACTTGTGGTTTTGGGTTTACATGCCCTTATGTTGACCTGCAGAAGAAAGCCAACCAGGGTAAAGGTGGTGCTGACCGATTTTTGGTTTTGGCTCAACGCCCTTATTTCCCTGCAAAAGAAACCCCAGCCCAGGGTAAAGGTGGGCCTGAGAAATTGTGGTATTGGCCCCTCCTCCCTTTTGAAATGCCCTGCAGAAGACAGACCGGGTAAAGGGGGTCCTGACCAGACTTGTGGTATTGGTCTACACGGGCCTGTATGTATGACCTGCAGAAGAAACCAACCAGGTAAAGGGGTCCCTTTGACCCGATTGGGGTATTGGTCTACATGCCCTGTAGTAGCCCTGAGAAAACAGAACCGGGAAAAAGGTGGGTCTGAGCCAGATTGTGGTATTGGCCTACATCCCCTGTATGTATGACCTCAAAGAACGCCAGACCAGGGAAAGGTGGTCCCTGGCCGATTGTGGTATTGGCCCAAATGCCTTATGTATGCCCTGCAGAAAAAAAAGGAGGGTAAAGTGGTGCCGAGCCGGGCTTGGGGTTTGGCTTCCCGGCCCGTATTATGATGCAAAGAAAAACCGGTAAAGGTGGTGCCTAGCCAGATTTGTGGTTTGGCTTACACTGCCCTTATGATGACCTGCAAAGAACGTTATACATTCGCGTATTCTCCCGGGCCTTAAAGTGATTTAGAACTGGCGTCAGGGACGTTCATCATGTCTCCATAAACAGGTATGGTAGAGAATGATTACTTTTCAAGCAAAAAACTCATGGAGCAACAATATGAAGAAAGTAGAAAACGAAAATTGTATAAACCCCTGACATTTTGGGTTCATAAAACTGGAAGGGGTGGGACTTGATAGCATTCTCTGGTGCTTAAAAGAGCCGTTTTTTGGCAAAAAACACCCAAGTTTTGTCTACGATGTTCATACATCTTTTCCCCTCGTGTGAAGGGTTTTTGGTCAAAGCACCCCTGTTCATACTATTACCCATGGAGACAGTGTAGGTTTAATATACAGAGTTTTTCAGGTCCCTGATGGTCCCACTGACTCCCCCCCCCCAATCCCAAAAAGGCTGATCTGAAACAGAATCTGGACTTCTGGAGCTAGCGCTGGCTCACTGGATAGATTAAATCAGGTCACCGATTCATCCCCTTTAACCCCTTGGGAAAATGGCAACCTTAATGAAAAGAAAATCCACTGTGCTGGTGGTCAGTCAGTCCCCCCGACCCCCTACACACAGAACTTCTTTATTTGGGGAAGGTGGGGGCCAAACGCAGCTTCCCATGCCCAATTGGCAGCTATGAAGTTTTTTAGCGTCAAGCATTGGGCACTGCACTAGAAAATGGTTAATTAAAAGGGCAAGAAAATTTGCTAAGAGGGGGAAATCCCTCTCCCCCAAAAGAAATCCCTTATGGGGCCCCCGAAAGGGGTTGGAGCAAAGAAGCAAAAGGGGGGGA